>JARHVA010000157.1:382500-500000 GCA_037957365.1 Torreya grandis
TAGCACCTACCTCAGAAAGCTCCCACTTGGTATCTGATAAAAACCCCTTTCTACTATATTGTTGGCTTCCCTTCTTCATTCATCCTCTCTACACTTCCATTATCTCATTCTCCATTAAGAATTGTGCTCCTTAAAGTTCTCATGTTTTTTCTTTTTTCAGAGATATGTTATTATTATTTTTCATGATTTTATTTTTTCCCCTATGTGTGGTGCACTTTATTTAAATATTTATTCTTTTTTGTTTATTTTAATATTTCTATGTCTTTTATTTTATTCATTTAAAACACTTTTTTTTATTGTTGTTATTTATTTTTATATTTTCTAATTATCTTAATAATAAATAACTACTTAATACAAATAGTTAGTCATAATTACTTGATAAAAATAGTACATAATACAAACATATAAGATTAATTCCACATCACACATGATCTATTTAACTTAATCATTACATTAAGGTAATCATATGTAGATAATTTCAATGCAATTAATCATTAAAAATATACTAACATTTACAATTCTACTATGCATCTAGTATATACTATTTAATGTGGTGTGTATAAGGTTATAGCTATTCCTTTTTCATCCTAAAAAAACTCCATCTACATCACCTTCTCCGACGATGCTCTCTCTCTCTATCCTAATTTAAGAGATGAGTCTCTCTTATGCCAAACTCACAACAAGTAGGAAGTTAGTCCATAACACTATGACATATATACATCATAAATTATAGTTAAAATAATAACTATTCATGATCATAATGTAAAAATATACACTACAACTAATCCATATCAATATGTAATTATATAACTTAAAAAAAAAAAACACATGTGGTCTTCACAAGTCTAGGAAGATCAATAGAGTGAAATTAATCCAAAGACACAGGAAGCAATGAGATCAGGTCAAAGAGTCAAAGTTTAATTGCCAAGTTAGTTAGACTTTAATGGATTGTTATTAATCCAATGTACTACATTAGTTGGTTCACTTTTATAAGGTTGAGTTGATTAAATCACTAAATATTACCAAGATTGTAAGTTAAAATTAATTAAATACTATAAATTTACAAAAATTGTAGATTGGATTTTATTAAATTAAATCAGATGTGATCACATCCAGGAATCGCATTTGTGCCAAAGATTGTGATCACATTGTGAATCTATCTATGTAAGAGGAATATAATTTTGTTAATATAGTGTTGCTGCAAATTATTTAGTTGTTATATTTATTTTTGCAATTTGATAATCAAGTCATTTTGTTCATTACAAATTTAAATAAGGGATTTCTTGATAAATCTGATATTATTCAAAATATCTTGAAAAAGACATTATAGGGGTATCAAAGCTTTGATCTTGCCAGCCTGTGAATTAGAGAGAAAATTACGGAGACAAAAAAGAATTGAAGCAAGATTCAGAAGAATGGTAGCAACAACTCAAAATTGATTATGAGGCCTACTATGAAGAATATAATAATCTAAGACAAAAAGTGCAAGCTAAGGATTAATCCTAATGATAAGGATTAATTAGGATTAATAAATCTAATTATATAATGGTTATATTACTTTGAGGACTAGTCTAATTAATCATAAGTGGTTATATATGTCCCACATGTTTTTATTTTTATTTTTTCAGTTATAGAATTATATATTGATATGGATTAGTTGTAAGTAATAGATATTGTAAAATGTAAATTACTTAGATTGCTTAGGTTATAGATTAATCCTAATTAATCCTAAGTGGTTATATTTGTCCCACATGATCAGGTTATAGATTAATCCTAATGATAAGGATTAATTAGGATTAATTAATATAATTATATAATGGTTATATTACTTTGAGGACTAGTCTAATTAATCCTAAGTTGTTATATTTGTCCCACATTTTTTTTTAGTTATAGAATTACATATTGATATGGATTAGTTGTAAGTAATCCATATTGTAAAATGTAAAATTTGTAAAAGTTAAAATTTGTTACTCCTTCACCAAGTAATTATCATTTTACATATTATTGTGAATTCATAATGGAATCAAAAGTTAACTTTTATAAATTATACCTCGGAAAGTCATCAATGACAATTACTTGGTGAAGGAGTAACATAGGATTAACATATATTAGAGAGAAAGGGATATTTACTAACATAACTATCAATATCAATTTATTCTTATTTATATTGTAATACTTCCTGATTTATTCCACTATGTCAATACTTCTTGTTTTTTTCCTGGGGAAGATCCATCATCCACATATACGACATCTTACCTTATATAAGAATAAATTGATATTGATAATTATGTTAGTAAAATGATAATTACTTACAAGGCATAGAGTTGAGTTCTTCAAGAATGAATTCACAATAATATGTAAAATGATAATTACACTACTTATGTGAATTCCCATGTTCAATAATATTTATTGTGTCACTATATGTAAAATGATAATTACTTGGTGAAGAAGTAACAAAAGTTAAATTTTACAAATTATAACTCGAAAAGTCATCAATGGCAATTACTTGGTGAAGGAGTAACATAGGATTAACATATATTAGGGAGAAAGGGATATTTACTAACATAATTATCAATATCAATTTATTCTTATTTATATTGTAATACTTCTTGATTTATTCCACTATGTCAATACTTCTTATTTTTTTCTTGGGGAAGATCCATCATCCACATATACAACATCTTACCTTATATAAGAATAAATTGATATTGATAATTATGTTAGTAAATATCCCTTTCTCTCCTCATTTTTTCACTAGAAACATATAGCTTTCTCTCTTATTTTCATTGTGTTCTTGATTCAATCTTATATTTGTAGAGATTTTGATGGCAAGACTTATAATAAAATCATAGTTTTTTCTCTGATGTATTTGGTTTCCCACTTTAAAATTAGTCCATTTTTGTTTAAAATCTATATTGTGGGGGTTTGAGTTGGCTTCATGCCAAACAGTGATGGCGAAGTGAGGTACTATGAAAAAGAAACTTGGAACAACCAAGGCAAAGTAACATGGATGATCTGGGTATAATTAGGATAATATAATTAGATAATTTCACTTTAGAAAAAATAATATGTAAAATGATAATTACTTTGTGAAGGAGTAACAAATTTTATCTTTTACAAATTTTACATTTTACAATATGGATTACTTACAACTAATCCATATCAATATGTAATTCTATAACTAAAAAAGAAACATGTGGGACAAATATAACCACTTAGGATTAATTAGACTAGTCCTCAAAGTAATATAAACGTTATATTCTTAGATTAATTAATCCTTATCATTAGGATAATATAGGTATTTGAGGTATAATTTGTAAAAGTTAACTTTTGTTACTCCTTCACCAAGTAATTATGATTTTACATATAGTGGCACAATACATATTATTGAACATGGGAATTCACATGAGTAGTCTTAATTATGAAAAACTATAAAAACAATTCATTTATGTTAGTAAATATCCATTTCTCAGGCCTAAATACATGCTTACCTTCATTGATGACTAATCCATATCAATATGTAATTCTATAACTAAAAAAAAACATGTGAGACAAATATAACCACTTAGGATTAATTAGACTAGTCCTCAAAGTAATATAATCATTATATAATTAGATTTATTAATCCTAATTAATCCTTATCATTAAGATTAATCCTATTTTTATTGTAATAGATATGATGTCGTAAAATGAATATTGATTAAATAATAAGAAAAAACAATATCTAAAATGATAATTACTTGGTGAAGGAGTAACAAATTTTAACTTTTATAAATTTTACATTTTACAATATGGATTACTTACAACTAATCCATGTAGAAGATAAAGACATTAAAAAATATAGTGACATTGTAGGTTTCTATATTGAATATGAAAAGAAGCTTAAATGAATTGGTTTTATAGTTTTACATAATTAAGACTACTTATGTGAATTCCCATGTTCAATAATATGTATTGTGCCACTATATGTAAAATGATAATTACTTGGTGAAGGAGTAACAAATTTTAACTTTTAAAATTTTTACATTATACAATATGGGTTACTTACAACTAATCCATATCAATATGTAATTCTATAACTAAAAAAAAAAAAAACAAAACGTGTGGGACAAATATAATCACCTAGGATTAATTAGAATAGTCCTCAAAGTAATATAACCATTATATAATTACATTTATTAATCCTAATTAATCCTTATCATTATATGTGGATGATGGATCTTACCTAAGAAAAAAACAAGAAGTATTGACATAGTGGAAAAAAACAAGAAGTATTGACATAGTGGAATAAATCAAGAAGTATTACAATATAAATAAGAATAAATTGATATAGATAATTATGTTAGTAAATATCACTTTTTCATAAATGAAGCTTAAATGAATTGGTTTTATAGTTTTTCATAATTAAGACTACTTATGTGGATTCCCATGTTCAATAATATGTATTTTGCCACTATATGTAAAATGATAATTACTTGGTAAAGGAGTAACAAAAGTTAACTTTTACAAATTATACCTCAAAAAGTCATCAATGAAGGTAAGCATGTATTTAGGCCTGTTGAGTGAAGGAGCTAGAAATGGACCAACAATGTCACTGTGAACTAGTTCCAATATTTTTTAATTGAGCAAGATAAGATGTCGTACATGTGGATGATGGATCTTCCCTAGAAAAAAAACAAGAAGTATATTTTTTATTCCTAATGATAAGGATTAAATAGGATTAATCTATAACCTGATCATGTGGGACAAATATAACCACTTAGTATTAATTAGGATTAATCTATAACCTAAGTAATCTAAGTAATTTACATTTTACAATATGGATTACTTACAACTAATCCATATCAATATGTAATTCTATAACTAAAAAAAAAAAAAACGTGTGGGAAAAATATAACCACTTAGGATTAATTAGACTAGTCCTCAAAGTAATATAACCATTATATAATTAGATTTATTAATCCTAATTAATCCTTATCATTAGGATTAATCTATAACCTGATCATGTGGGACAAATATAACCACTTAGGATTAATTAGGATTAATCTATAACCTAAGCAATCTAAGTAATTTACATTTTACAATATGTATTACTTACAACTAATCCATATGAATATGTAATTCTATAACTTTTAAAAAAAAAAAAAACATGTGGGACAAATATAACCACTTATGATTAATTAGACTAGTCCTCAAAGTAATATAACCATTACATAATTAGATTTATTAATCCTAATTAATCCTTGTCATTAGGATTAATCCTATTTTTATTGTGATAGATATGGTCATAAGAAAATAGAATGTAAGAAAAGGGCTAACAATTTCATAAATAAAGAGAAGGAGACTCATGTAAAGTCAAGCAGAAGCCACAACTCTTTTGCTCCTCTCTCAGGATTTAATAACGAAGCCATAATATGTTACAAGTGCATATAAATTAAATACAAGTGAAGATAAAATGGATTATTTATTGTAATAATATTCTAATTAATCCTAAGTTGTTATATTTGTCCCACATGTTTTTGTTTTTTAGTTATAGAATTACATATTGATTAGACTACCAATTATTCCATAGACATCTTTTGACAGGCACATAGATTTTAACTTCAAACTACAAAGACTAGCCATTGGGATTCAAATGTTCTAGGATGGATACGTGAGCATCAATTTTAGACCCTTTGAAGTATCCATTTGTTTTCAAACAAAGGAAGATCTCAATGGTCTCATGCATGTTAGTGATCTTCTCTTTCAAATAAGTGATCATAGTCTCAGCCCTTTCTAGGCAAAAATCAATATTCAATATTCATTTTGTACCACTTATTGAATATTGAATATTGATTTTTGGAATATTGAACCATAATATATGCATGATTTTACATATTTTATTTGAGTTTTAATTCCTGATATACTTCTTGTTTTTTTCTTGGGGAAGATCCATCATCCACATGTACAACATCTTATCTTGCTCAATTAAAAAATAATTTATTTCTCCTTTGTAAGATTATATAGATATGAATTTATGCTTATCTTACATGTATTAGGATTTTGTATACATTGACACGAGTATATATCTCCTATGCAAGTTTAGTTTTATTCTTTGTAACCCCCACTTTGTGCCACAAATAAATAAGATACCGACAAAACAAATACACAAAATATATGTTGATTTACATGTGTTTGAGATTTATAGCTTGATGTACATTTTATGTTGATATATGGTTTTAATATTTATTGTGATTATGGGATATAGAGATTTTGACAATAATTTAATCTTGTTTAAAGTTAATGATCTTTTGAATGGAGGTGCATGTATGAGTGTAATAATAAGAAATAAAAAATAAATTCATGGGTGTGGGTTAATTGATAATTACTTGGTGAAGGAGTAAAAAAAAATTGAATCCTTAATGGAACAACATATAAATAATCCCCTTTGTATAAGCTCATAGAAATTAAGGAGCTAAGGATTCAATATTCTTTTTTTCTTAAATCCAAGAAGTCATTGTTAAATCATTTCAACTATATATTTCCTAATTAACTTCATGATAATAACACATTCAGATTGCTACATCAATCAGGGAACAAGATTTTTAATAATCTTCTTGATCTTCTGATCTTATTGATCTTTTTCTTGATCTTGTTCTTCTGATCTTCTGATCTTCTTACTCTTCTAATCTTCTTCTTCTTGATCTTCTGATCTTGCTCAATTACAATCTTGCTCAAAACCCCATAAGCTGAGTTTAGAGCAACTCTAAAACAAATTGTGAATTCATGGCTACTTGAAATTAGTTGGAGTGTGTTTTCAAATGTTTTTAGATGCCTAACATACCTTCATTGTAGGATTATGGTAAAACAAATAATCTTCATCAGCTTATTTAACCTGAACCATCTATTCTAAGATTGAGATGTATAGTTGATGATTAATTCAATTTTTGGAATTAAGTTTATAATTATCCTCATCATGACATTGGAATAAGGGTTAATTAAGAGGCATATACTCTCATAAAGTTGATAAAAGAGAGAAAACCCATAGGAAATGTCCCCACCCCCCAAAAGAGAAAATAAGAAGAGAGAGCTAGAAAAATCTAAGTCTCATATTTGATAAATTACTCACAAATTTATGCTCATACATGCACCTCCATTAAAAAGATCATTAACTTTAAACAAGATTAAATTATTGTCAAAATCTCTATATCCCACAATCACAATAAATATTAAAACCATATATCCACATAAAATTTACATCAAGCTATAAATCTCAAACACATGTAAATCAACTTATATTATGTGTATTTATTTTGTCCTTTTCTTATTTATTTGTGGCACAATGTGGGGGTTAGAAAGAATAAAACTAAACATGCATAGGAGATATATACTCATGTCAATGTATACAAAATACTAATACATGTAAGATAAGCACAAATTCATATCTATATAATCTTAGAAAGGAGAAATATATTATATGTAAAATAATAATTACTTGGTTTAGGAGTAACAAATTATTGAATCCTTCCATTAAGTAATATATACTTAACAAAAAGTGCTAATTATTTGAATTGACTAATACTATAGAATTTACCTTTCTAAATTGTGCTTTGGAATATTGATTAAATAATAATAAAAAATAATATGTAAAATGATAATTACTTGGTGAAGGAGTAACAAATTTTAAATTTTACAAATTTTACATTTTACAATATGGATTACTTACAACTAATCAATATCAATATGTAATTCTATAACTGAAAAATAAACACGTGGGACAAATATAACCACTTAGGATTAATTAGACTAGTCCTCAAAATAATATAACCATTATATAATTAGATTTATTAATCCTAACTGTGGTATTTTTATTGTGATAGATATGATCATAAGAAAATAGAATGTTAGAAAAGGGCTAACAATTTCAGAAATAAAGAGAAGGAGACTCATGTAAAGTCAAGCAGAAGCCAAAACTCTTTTGCTCCTCTATCAGGATTTAATAAAGAAGCTATAATATGTTACAAGTGCATATAAATTAAATACATGTCAAGATAAAACAAATTATTTATTGTAATACTATTCTAATTAATCCTAAGTGTTTATATTTGTCCCACATATTTTTTTTTAACTATAGAATTACATATTGATATGGATTACTAATATTTATTGATCAATCATCCACATGTACATTTTAATACCTAAGTGATTGGAATATTGAATATTGATTTTTGCCTAGAAAGGGCTGAGACTATGATCACTTATTTCAAAGAGAAGATCACTAACATGCATGAGACCATTGAGATCTTCCTTTGTTTGAAAACAAATGGATACTTCAAAGGGTCTAAAATTGATACTCACGTATTCATCCTAGAACATTTGAATCCCAATGGCTAGTCTTTGTAGTTTAAAGTTAAAATCTATGTGCCTGTCAAAAGATGTCTATGGATTACTGATTAAATTATTAAAAAAAAAATGTAAAATGATAATTACTTGGTGTATGAGTAACAAATTTTTGAATCCTTCCATTAAGTAATATATATTTAACAAAATGTGCTAATTATTTGAATTGACTAATACTATAGAATTTACCTTTCTAAATTGTGCTTTGGAATATTGATTAAATAATAAGAAAAAATAATATGTAAAATGATAATTACTTGGTGAAGGAGTAACAAATTTTTGAATCCTTCGATTAAGTAATATATATTTAATCAAATGTGCTAATTATTTTAATTGACTTAAGTAACATATGAAAAAATAATATGTAAAATGATAATTACTTGGTGTAGGAGTAACAAATTTTTGAATCCTTCCATTAAGTAATATATATTTAACAAAATGTGCTAATTATTTGAATTGACTAATACTATAGAATTTACCTTTCTAAATTGTGCTTTGGAATATTGATTAAATAATAAGAAAAAATAATATGTAAAATGATAATTACTTGGTGAAGGAGTAACAAATTTTTGAATCCTTCCTTTAAGTAATATATATTTAATCAAATGTGCTAATTATCCCTTCGGAGAGGCCCATTTTCTTATTTTTTTTAAAATTCAACCTTTTTTTGTGTCATTATATCTTTTTTTATGGATCAACATAGATCATTAATAATTTGAGATTCAAATCATTATTCTTAATTTGGAAGTTTAAAAATAGCATGGTAGATTTGTACAATAGATTTTACATGCAAAGTAACTTGTGAAAGTCCACTTATTTTACATGGATTTTACATGCATGTAATACATAAAATCACCCAAAATAATTTTATTCACTTTACCTATTCCATCACCAACCTCCATGTCATTTTGAGGGTCCTAATACCCTTTAAAGGTATGCAAACAAAGAAATAGCCTTACCACATAGTATTTTTTGAGCCTGTTTGAGATTGCTACATCCATTTTAATAACAAAAGGACAATAGAGATTTTAATCCAATATGGATTACTTACAACTAATCCATATCAATATGTAATTCTATAACTAAAAAAAAAACATGTGGGACAAATATAACCACTTAGGATTAATTAGACTAGTCCTCAAAGTAATATAACCATTATATAATTAGATTTATTAATCCTAATTAATCTTAATTAATAAAACCACTTAGGATTAATTAGACTTCCTTGTTTTGGACCCTATTTTCTTGATCCAAACTTCTGCCACATGTAAAATCACCCAAAAAAAATTTATTCACTTTACCTATTCCATCACCAACCTCCATGTCATTTTGAGGGTCCTAATACCCTCTAAAGGTATGCAAACAAAGAAATAGCCTTACCACATAGTATTTTTTTGAGCCTATTTGAGATTGCTACATCCATTTTAATAGCAAAAGGACCATAGAGATTTTAATCCAATATGGATTACTTACAACTAATCCATATCAATATGTAATTCTATAACTATATAAAACATTCAAATCTCCCATAATAGCATATAACTCATAGCTTTACGAAATAATAATCAAATCAAATTTCTAACTATAAATATCCACAAATAATCAAGTAAGTTTGTTTAGTGAGGAATTGGGATGTAACATTTAGAATAAATATTTAAGTTATATTATTATAACATATGTAATCTTATTTTATGAATGTGATAAATTTAGTTATCATCCATTTTTTCATAATACTATAACATAGGCGTTCCCTAATGCAGTTTAAACTTAATAAATTTAGTTATAATCCATTTATTCATAATGCACAAAACTAGTTGTTCGCTGGCCCATTTTGTGTGTATATCGACATGCAAGATAAAATTACAAAATAAATATGGTTTAACTATTAATAAATTTAAACAATGTCCTTTGCATAAGTACATGGTATTTAAAAAAATTATAATTGTAAATTTAAAATTTATAATCAAGAAGAGGTAAATAGACATAAACAAGTCAAACCTATAACTACAAATTTAAATGCAAAAATAATTAAACTTAACAATAATCAATACACTAGGCACATCAAATTTATTGTAAATTATTAAGAATTTAAAAAAGCATGGAAACTAAATCACTAAAGTAGATCAAATACTTGAACCAATCATTGAATTTCCATAAGTATGGTTTCTAAATTAGCTTATAAGATTTTATAAACTGTAAGAAATCTATCATAAATATATAACCTCAATAATGAATGGAGATATGTTATAATCATTCAAGCAATATTTTTAAATACATAGAAGTTGTTCCCAGTTTGGTATAATAAATAATTTATTAATACTTAATCATGAAGCTTAAAGTTTTGAAGATAATATAAACTAATAAATTTATGAAATTCTAATATGTACATTATGCCATGAATAAGCTTAATACATACATATGAATAAGTGAAATAATTTAGCGTTTATATAACATCTACAACATTAGAAACCATGTTGTTGATCCCACATTCATTATAGCTTATGCAAATCTTATAGCATCAATTTTGTCCCTAGTTGAGTTCCCACAAGGTCTTTATGATTCAATATGACTTGTTCTTAATCCTAAAGAGTTTATTTCTTTATGAAACGACTAATGGATTTGTTGGAAATCATTCCACCTCATGTTATTCATGAGACAACATGTATATTTTCTATTATAAGATCTCAAAGTTTCATTTCTAGATGAAAATTTTAGAATTTCTTTTTTATAGTTAGATAAACATAAGCAATGTAAAGCTGTTTTATGCTATATAATCGATTTTGGTTCCATGTTGGTGCACAGTTATCAATTGTTGTTTTGATTTTTTATATACATGTTTGTTTATATTAAAAAATATAAAATCCATGAACATTAATCTAGAGTAGGATTATTTCCTTTCTCTTTCACCACGTAAAATCCATGAACATTAGTGTAGAATATCTCTATTTCTATGTTTTTATATATTATCCCTCGATTATTTGATGCTTATGAGTGATGTTTTTTTAATAAATAGATTATTAGTGATTTAACTTTAGTTTGTTTGAGAATATTAGATGAACATATATAACAATCACTTTATGCAACACAGTTTGCAAGTTTGTTTTGATGTAGTTTAATATCATGATTTACTTGTTGAGCCTTAACACATGCATCCCATTTTCATAATTTTAATAACAAGAACTCATTTTTTTTTTAAAAACTCATACCTAGGAAAATATAAGTCTAAATATCTTTGAGAAAAATATCACACATTTATAATAAGGTTTATTTATGCAAATATAACACTACCCAAGTAAAAGTCATAATAATGTAAGATTAAACCGATATCTTAAGCCATGTGGAACCTTGGATTGTCTATTGATTTTTTTAGTAAAATATTATCTATAGACTAATGAGTCTAATTTTTATTAAGCTAGTATGTGCATGCTGATTACATAATTAATAGCCAAAGACTATCATTTTCCTCTAAATTGGGCCCATAACAGAGATCTCACAAAATTAATGTGTCTCTTAAGATGCATCAATTGGAATTTTGGATAGTTACAAAAGATTAAGTCTTTCTAATTATTGTGAGTCTCTCAAGCTTCACAAATATGCCACTTGACATATCCATGCTAAAATAGAACTACAGATCTTCACTCGAGAACCTGATAAACTTAACAGGTCTATGTTTCACGAGTATCCAAGCCTCCAAGTTTCTAAGTCTTAGATATTCTAGGATCATTCCATATGTGTTGATCTCATAAAATCACCACTGTAAGAAGGATAAATGATTCTTTGGTCTACAAGCCAATGTCCCAAGCTTTCAAATTTGTGGAGCCTTCATCAGATAACATGTGGCATATTTATGTTAATCTCGTATTATTGATAAGTTAAAAGGTTTGTGCATTTCCTACCTAATATTTTAAGTTCTTGAGTCTCTGATCTTCCCAAGATCATGCCATATGGCTCAATCACATTAACTCATCTTTATAGGACCTCTTAAACATAGAAAATAAATCCTAAAGAAAAAGTTATTGAGAGCAAGACATGTGGCACTATTTGGGGGAAGAAAAGCCAAAGCATAAGAATAAAGATGTAACAACATGGAAAAGAAGAAAATTAACAAATGTTTGATAACTATCTCAAAGTTATGACTAAATGTGAATAATTAATGAGAGACTACCATTTTGAAAACAAGGGCCATCCACTAAAATTGACTGACATATTCAAATCAAAATGAGCATTAAAAGTAAGAATTTTTTATTATAATACAAGACACATCAATTCATTCAATACATAATCTTGAAAATAATATATATGAAAACTATGAGCATTGTATTCACATTGTTTGTGTTTTCAAGTTTATTAAGTGTGTAGTGAGCCCTAGATTTATTTATTCACAAAATGCCATAAAAATCAATATCTAACTTCAAAGTAATCACAACTACTATTTGTTAATGGTCTTGACATCCAAATAGGGGAATATCTTAGTCCCATCCCCATTTTAATTTTTTAGATGAACAGAATATAACATATAGAGTTTGAAAGGAGTCTAAGTATTTTTTAATTATTGTAAAGCATTTGAATTCCTAGTAAAGATATTTCATCAATAAGTAGCATGCATAATTTTTCATATCATTTTCTCAATGTATCTAAAGTGTTTGAATCTAATAGCGGCATCCATGTAGATGTATATGGAATTTGAAAAATAGAGTGTGTAGTTAGACCATTTGCATTGTAAGCTACTTTACGAGTGTATGCAATAATTAAACCTTTTATTTTCAAACCATCACTTTCAATTTCTTTGTTATATATTTGCACCAATGTTTTGTATATCAATTTCAAAGTAAATGTTTTTTTTGTGCCTTCTCCTCCAATTAAGAATAATTAGATTGGGTTGTCTAGCTGTAGTGATTTTTTTATCACAATGTCTTTGACAATAGCTTATTCTTCTTTATTCAGTTGTTTTACCAAGTTATGTATTATCCCCTACTTATTAAAAAAGGATGTTTGGTTATTGGAAACATTTTCCAATGCTGATTATTGAGTAGTTTGTGTTTTCTTATCTAATACAAATCATAGCTTACATCATATGCATCAATGTTGTTCTCAATATGTTTATTGTTTACATCATCAACAATAGAAAACAAGGATTTAGAACCAATATCTAGATTCTCTATAGTAGTTTCCATATTAGCCCAATTTATTATGGACTTTGTAATAAACATAGTTTTGAATCTTATTATTTGTGTTTTATGAGCAAGTTATGCATTAGTCCACGTGTTGAAGTTTTTCTAGTGTCTCTTCATTATCATGATAAGGTATAATCAATATCATTTTTAATCTACAATAGTTTAAGGATATATGTGAATATTGTATCTAACATGTTGAATGATGTATGATTTTTTTAATTTGCACATTTACCTAGGAATATACGATAAATTTGACCACGCATATATGTTCTAACTACCTTGGCCTTGCAACATATTATTCTATAAGAGAAGCACATATTATGTCTTCTAAAGTGTCTGGATATTATGTTAGTACTTTTGGACTTTTTTAAATGCAAGTTATTTTTGTCTCTAGTGATGTGTTTATGAAAATTATTTTCCTTGAACTATGATATAAATAAAATGATTGTACAATTTGAACATCCTAGCGAATAGACATTTATTGGTGTTATAGAAGCGTATTTCCAAATTTTATTATGGCTTTTACTTTGTTGTTATTTCTATTATTAGTTTTAGCATGTACTTTCTAAAACATATTTATTAGTGTATGATTGAAGTTTGTCATCTAAGAGCAGCAATATTTTGTGGTAGCATATGCATCAATAATGAATTATACATTTACATTATCATAACATAATGTTGGGACATCTTTTTCAAATGTATTTATCAAAATATCCAATGGATGTCTTTTTAGCATTATGATGGGCTGTGAAATACAATATCATAATGAAAGTATGTATTCTATTTCAGACAAGTTTACTTCTTTCAAAAATATTTAGAGTTTTGTGTCTTTTCTATAATTTTTTTGCTTAAGTTGAGAAAAAATTGTTGTGGCATTCTCTTTGCATAGCTCATTGATTCCATCTAATGGCTCTAATATTCTATTTTTTTGCATTGGAGGGAATAGAAAATTGAATATATGCTGAGATTTTCTATAATTTTTATATGTGCTTGGAGATTATGTATTTGCATTACATATAAATCACTATCAAGTAACACTAAATCAAAATATATGTATTTGTCTATGAAATGTTTGATTTTAGTATTGGAGAGATCTCCATATATAGGTGCATAATATACATAGAGAATGAAATGCAAATGCTCATTTCCTCTATTTTGAAATTTAGTTACAAAAAAATAATCTAAAACCTTTCCAAATAATTGTTCATTTTGTAACAACATTTTTTTTGAATGCATTGGATCTATGGTTAAAATAACGACTATGGAGAATAGAGTTTTTTCTTATCATTGTGTTAATTTTGTCTTCTTCAATTGTTTATTTATGTTTATTATTTCTTGAGGGAGTCAATTTTTACAAAGCATGGCACAAAGGCTCCCAAAAATGTTAAGCATTTGTTATAGTGGCAAAAAATGTTGGTCGGACCAATTACCTAATCATTACAAAGGTATTTTTTTCATGAATTTACAAAATAGTTAGGCGATGTTCGGATGTTTTTGAAAGCCATATAGGCTACTGGTGGTTTTAATAAATTTTTATACTAGATTTGTTTTGAACATCTTTGGCATTGATCTTTTTCTATTTTAATTCACCTTTGCATATACATATCCAATCACAAGATGATACTTGACATATAATGATATTAATAGATTTGAAAAATATGTTAATTATGTGAGTTCTAGTGTCATTTTTTATTATGCAATATTTCTCATTTTTTCTATTTTTTATTATGAAACTTTATCTTTCATATCTTGAGAACAACTAAAACCATAGAATAAAGTTGGGAAGCTCATCTCCTCTAATAATTTGTATTCAAATATACCTAATGGTTTGAATCCTTTTAATGGAGTAATTTTAATGATCTCATCTTTAAGATCATGTATCAATTGTGCTTCAACATAATCATGCACCAAAGATTCACTAACAAGTTCTGATTCATTTTCATATGTGTCAGATTCATCATCCTCAATAGGCATAATGTCAGAAACAATTTTTTTTTTGAAAACTAATTTTCCAAGGTTTATCAATCATAATGTTTTCTTGCCTATACAATGATGCTCGATAAAGTTATGACAATGCTTTGATGACATATGCAGGCCTTAAATTTACTAGTAAATATGTATTTTTGTATTCTAACCTATGTTTTATCTTGATTACAATTGGTTCTTTCTCATTCATTTCTCTAGGCACTTTTTAAATCTAATCAAAGTCAGTTGGAACATTTATAATTATTCTTATGAGGCCATAGGATGAGTTTCTATAGCCAAGTTATCCTACTTTTGAAAATGTCATTCTCAAAGTAACCAATCTTTCTTCTAAAAATATTAATATCTTTACAATAGTATTTTTTTCATTTATTCTAACATTGAAAGGAACAATAAATTTCAATATTTTTCTATTTTCAAGAGATCTTTTGCATTGTTAGCATATTTTTTTGTCCAATGCATTTTTCTAAATTTTATATCTACAAAAGTATAATAAAATGCTTTGACAATGTCAAGGTCAACTAGAATGGTATCTTTTTTGAAATGTAGCTATTCAAAAACTATGCAAACATGAATGTACGTGTCTTTGATTGATTCTGCATAGTTGGTTTATTATTTTAATAATTCATAAATCTTATTGTTTGTATGTCAAGTATAGATTCTTTTGGCAATGTATCATTGATCTTACTAATCATAACAATTTTTAACATCTGTCTGCACTATTATTTTTTTAGTGTTTTCATTATATGTTCATGTTACATAGTTTTTATTTATTTTATCATGTATGTTTTACTTTAAGAAAGTAACAAAACATGATGGCTATTTACAGGCTAGGAGGTTTATGTAATATAAGGTTCTCTTGCATATTATTTTGTAATTGTAAAATATTTTTTTCTAGTTTCAAGACATTTGAATTTATCGATACTTGAAAATCCTATAAAAATACCTATTGGCATTTCATATGCAATTCAATCTTTTTAATTTTTCACAATGGCTCATAATGAATATAAAGTGTATCTATATAGAAGAAAATAATGTTGTATGTTTTCTATTGGTAAGAACTATTATAAAATCCTTTTGAAATATTTTTAGTTCTTACTGACCATAATCAATTTTTTCTTTATAGAATGCTTTAAATCTATAAACAACAAAATTCATGATAGGACCTAGGCTCACAAAGCTCTAACACCAATTGTCAGGATTAAGAGCAAAATTTATTACCTTTGTATAAGCAACTAAACACAGAATTTAACCAGAATAATAAGTAACTAGAAATAAAAAATAGCACAGAATATGAGAGACAATACACAATTGTATTCAACTCATCCAGAAGGAAATACAATAAAGAGATCACACTCTTCCCACACCTCTTGGGAATACTAGTAATCTTCCCTCAAGAGTTCTCTCTCTCAATTATAAACACAATCAACTCAATAACCGATTTGGTGTTTCAACCAGTCAGTAACAATACTGCCAGTACCACCAAGTATACACACATACTCCAAGTCTGAGTACACCATGTACTCCAAGTAGATCTCACCTGATCTTGCAAAAACATGCAAATCAAATGATCTTACTTACCATGTAGATCTACCCTGATCTTGCACACCTTCAAATCAACCTAGTCTTGCACACCTACCGACCTAGATCTTACACTCAGGAAGAACCTTTGTCCTTGCCTCACCAATTCCTTATGATTCTCCAAATTACAATACAGCTCCATGAGTCTATTATATAGATCCCATAGAAACAATAATTAGACTTCCTAATTACAATAATTAGAAATGTGGCTCCAAGACTAAAATTAGTCTTTACATGCAAATAAATGGTTTGTTAAACAAATTGTTCATGTAACTAACAATTTTGGAACCACATAGGTGACCGACGTCGGTCCCTATCTATCTAGAGATGACCAACGTCGGCCTATCCATGATCGATGTCGATAGCTTCCTGTCTACTCCTGTCTGACATGGATTAGCTTGACTGATGTCAGTTGCTATGACACTCAACAACCTCCTCCATGTTTGCATCAGTGAAGCTTTTAGTTGAACAACCTAATAATCTCTCACATGGACATAAACAACTACACCTATACCTATACCTGTACATTCTCTAATTTATTTCCTAGCTTGTATCCCTCTTCAATTCGAATCTTGAAGACCAACCACCACACATCCTATGGTGTTACGCCTGTCATCCAAGTCCCCTGCCACATCCAAATCTACATACACATGTAGAGATGTCCCTAACCCTGCATAGCATGTTAACCTGTTGCTGGTCCCTCTCAGATACCTAAGAATCCACTGAACTACTTTCCAGTGCTTCTTTCCCAGATTGGCCACAAACTCACTGACAACACCCACTGCTTGGGCAACATTAGGTCTAGTACATACCATGCACTTAACCTCATCATGTGAATTGGGACTCTGTTCTATGAACTGTCCATCCATAGGTGTGCTAACCGATTTTGTATCCTACATCTTGAACCTTTCCACTACCTTATTCACACAATCATCTTGAGACAACATCAACTTGTGATCTTCCCTATCTCTAGGAATACTCATGCCAAAGAATTTTGTTGCACCCAAATTCTTCATGAAATACTTATGAACTAACTTTATCTTTAGCTCAGCAACTCCCTGCATGTGTGACCTTAAAACAAGCATACACACTACATATAATAACAAGATAATGTAGCTAATATTATCCAACCTAGTAAAGGAAACACAATGGTCACATTGAAATTGACTAAAGCCATGCTTTCTCATACACCTGTCAAACCTCCATTATCTTGCAGCCTGCTCAAGACCATATACCATGGCCTTCTGTCTCATGTGTCCATTCTCTCTCTTCTTTAACCTAGGAATCAATTCATCTTTTAGTGCTTTCTTTCCAACTGATAACTCTACCAAATCTCCCATTTGGTTCTCATCTAAGGAATCAACTTCCTCATTCATGCCATGCTCCCACTATTTCTTGGATTCTACCTGCTCTGCTTCTTTAAAACTTCCTAGTTCTTGACCATCAGTGAGCAATAAGTAGTGTAAAGAAGGGGAATAATGAATTTGATGCTTACTTACCCTTTCAGTCCTTCATATGGGCATTTGAGACTCCTTGATAGCATGCTGTCTGCCAAAAATCCATTCTCTAGTCGACCCTGGTCTGCACCCAACCGATGTCGAATCCCCCTGATCGCTGACGCTAGTTCCCTGATCGACATTGGTGTCCACTTGGTCGCCGACATCGATATCATGACTGACATTGGTCTCCACCTACCTGACACCACTAACTCTAGTTTGCACATGACTGACGTCGGTACCTGCCTGATCAATGTCAATTCCACCTAACCAACGTCGGTACCTATGTTTTCCTTTGAGTGATGAATTTTTACTCGTGAGCTTAACTTGGATCATAAACCTGTCCAAAATGCCTTAGTTTTATTTAGCCTCCCTAGCTGATCACTTCCTATCATCTCCTCCATGAACACCAAGGCTTTCCAGTTCTTAAGTTTGTCAAAGACATTAGACTTCCTCTTCAAAACATGCATCCCCTTCTTATTCATGTGACAAAGTCTACAAAGCCACATCTTTGCAACAGAAAGATAATTATTAATACAAGTAGATAGGTAAAGAATACCTACTTTCTTACCACATGCTAATTCAAGTGCATCCGTTGTGAGAGTTACTATGCACCTCTCATCACCCAACTTTTTTGTAGAAATTAGACTCCTCTTCAGGACTGGGGCCTGCATGACATCCTTCAACACTCATGTGTTGGCCATCTGCAATTTCAGCCACACTTTCCCTTTGCCAACAATTTGACAAGGCTCACCAAACCCTAAATAAATCTTTCCAAAGTCTCCAAGGACATTAACATGGAAAATAACTCTGTTTGGGATTGCATGGAAAGAGGCAACAAAATCTATAAACCAAGATTCTACTTTATCCAAGGAACATATAAGAGCAACCCTTGTAACAATACCTACAACATATGCTTTTTTTTTCCTTCATGCTAATCTTCTACTGACCAACAATCTTTCTTTACCTGATCTTTCTTTCCATAATTCCCTAATTGATAATTCTTGCCATTGAATTCCTCCATTCTTAGTGTACCTTCTTTTTCCATTGTTATACTCCCACTCAATTAGAAACCCCTGAGAGTGACCTGTAATTAACAAACACTTAACACACTCTAAAACCAAGGTGTTAGTGAACCTCACTCTGAGAACCTACAACCTCACTCTGATACTACTTTGATAGGACCTAGGCTCACAAAGCTCTGACACTAATTGTCAAGATTAAGAGCACAATTGATTACCTTTGTATAAGCAACTAAACATGGAATTTAACCAGAATAATAAGTAACTAGAAATCAAAAATAACACAAAATATGAGAGACAATACACAATTGTATTCAACTCATCCAGAAGGAAATACAATAAAGAGATCACACTCTTCCCACGCCTCTTGGGTGTACCAGTAATCTTCCCTCAAGATTTCTCTCTCTCAATTACAAACACAATCAACTCAATAACCGAGTTGGTATTTCAACTAGTTAGTAACAATACTACTAATACTATCGAGTATACAAACATACTCCAAGTCTGAGTACACCACGTACTCCAAGTAGATCTCCCCTGATCTTTCAACAACTTGCAAATCATATGATCTTACTTATCATGTAGATCTACCCTGATCTTGCACACCTGCAGATCAACATGGTCTTGCACACTTGTCGACCTAGATTTTACACTCGGGAAGAACCCTTGTCTTTGCCTCACCAAGTCTTTATGATTCTCCAAATTAAAATACAGCTCCATGAGTCTATTATATAGATCCCATACAAACAATAATTAGACTTCCTAATTACAATAATTAGAAACACATCTCCAAGATTAAAATTAGTCTTTACATGCAAATAAATGATTCATTAAACAAACTGTTTGTGTAACTAACAGTTCTGGAACCACATAGGCGATCGATGTCGGTCCCTGTCTGTCTAGAGATGACTGATGTCAGCTGATCCATGACCAATATTGGCAGCTTCTTGTCTACTCCTGGCCGACGTCGATTGGCCTGATCAATGTCGGTTGCTGTGACACTCAGCAACCTCCTCCATGTTTGCATCAGTGAAGCTTTTAGCTCCACAACCTAACAAGTCATTACCTTCAAGTCCACTTTCTTGATATGGAATTCTAATTTTTACAATGTATATTTTTTAGTCAAAAATGTTTCAATATATTGGTTTTTAGCTCTTATTCATAAATCCCCATAGAATTCATTGCATTGATATTTGTAACAAAAATTTCATTACAAAAGGACTCGTCTATATATCCACAAAGAGCATGACCATTGATCTTATGTTCAGCTAACAAACAGATATCTTCAAATAATCTTTCACCATAGCTTAAGCCTAAAGTGTTTATTTTATACATGCTATATGTTTCTAGTTCATGAAAAATGACTTTCAAATACAAAGAAGAATTTTTGTAAATATTTGATAACTTTGTATTTTAAACCGAGTTGTGGGTGCATATTTTTTTTGTAAAACAATGGTTCAAAATGTCCATAGTTTGGGTTTTTGTCATGAAATAAGATCGCATACAATGGAATACATCTTTCCTTATTGAAATTTAGATACATTTTTTTTTTCATGGGCTAAATAGAAACATATATATTAAACCATTATTATAACCATCAAATAGAAAATATCTCACCTTAAAGACCAATCTCACCTTGATCTATAAGTTCATTTTAAAAAAATCTCATTCAACACAGGTATGTGTTTATGTCATGTATTGGATAAAAATTATATAATATAAATGGATGTAATTGGTACACATATGAGTATCTTAATTTTGCATCCCCATTGTTCAAATAATCCATAAAATAGTCAATGATACCATTTCATAGCATTCTTGATGTGTAACAAAAATGCAATAAGACTTAAAATGCATCAAAAAGTCGATCACCAAAAATACAATCTAATGATGCAATTCTAAAAGATATTCATGTTTTAAAACATCATCAATAGTTTCAAAGGATTGCATTTTTTGTCACTAATATGTATCCACGCCAATGTTTTTTTTTTAAAAATAATATAATGTAATGTCATATGTTTGTCTTTTCATTATATATATTTCTTTTTTGGGGGCTACATTAAAAAACATGCTAAACCATCAATAAATGAAATGCCAAGTTTAAAAGAACATCAACTCTCTAGTAGTCTTGGTTGCCATAGGGAAAAGAATCTATCTGACAAGATATTTATATTATCATTGAAGAATAAAAAATGTTGATCAATTACTACTATATTTATGTTATCAATTAAAAAAATAACTGAATGTTATTGTAAGACACCTATTTTATAAAACTTGTTCAAAGCCTCAACTGTGAGCCACTATGAGAAAAACTAAATTTTTCAATAACTAATGATATCAAAATATTTATAAAAAAAATTAAAAACATTTCATTGATACCTTATTTTTGAATAAAATAAAAACTGAATGAAGAAATAACATAGTAATAAAATCTACTTAAATTATTTAAAATAATCACATTTAGCTATCTTCATGCCATCAACCAAAACCCTTTATATTTTTCTAAAATAAAAAATAATTTTCTCATGCCTTTCTTTTAAAAAATAAAATAAAAAACTGATCAACTATTCATAAAATATTTTAAAAAGAAAATAAACCATATAAATACATTCGTAAATAAAATTTATATTTTCTATTTCAATTCTATGGAATAAAATTTATATCTAGGTATATCATTTGACACATGAATTGATAAATGGATTAGATGTGTGAGTTAACAAGCATCATTGCATCACACACACACACACACACACACACACACACACACACACACACACACACACACACACACACACACACACACACACACACACACAAAAACACGTGCGTGCACGCGCACGCGCCTGTTTGTCTTTCTCTCTCTCTCTCTCTCTGTATATATATATATATCTGTGTGTGTGTGTGTGTTTATAATGTTTAACTAATATATAAATCGTTCTCTAATATATATATATATATTACATACTATATTCTAATATCATAACAATTTTAAAAAAATAATCCATTTTTTGATAGATCAAAGGATAATGGATCCTAACCCAAGATCTACACATAATATAACAAAACAAAAATTAAGAGAGAAACTAAAAGAGCATGATATCGATCCACTCATAAAGTCAACAAAGAAACAAAAAAATTAAATAGGCACACATGCCTGGAATGCATAGACCCAAATGTTGAAAGAAGCAAGATTGCCAAAAATTTAGTCAAAAAGATAACACGTCAAGGAAACATTTTTGATTTTAATCTTCTTTCATGATGTGCCTATATCTTCATCATCTGACACAAAGTGAAAAAAATAGAAAAACTATAGGAAGGAATTATTGATTACATATTTCTTTACATGGTTCTCATGATGGCCCACTTGGGAAGTCTACCAAATCGTCCAACAAGGACATCATGACCAACTTTGATATTTACCCTAACACTAACACATGAATAGAAATTGACAAGTGTTGAAGCCACCTCCACTAGTTCAATAAATTCAAAATGACCTAGAAGGATGTCTAAGGAAGGGATGGAAGCTAGCCAATAGCCTAAATAAAATGTTGGAGTAATAACCATAGATTAAGAAATAAATTACAAATGAAGAGTCTCCAACATAAGATCATAATGTTCCTCAATCTCATAGAAAACATAAAGCAGAATTAATCCCAAACATTGATCTATGATAAGGGCAATGGTAGGTCTGAAACTACTTAGAAGATATCCAACCAACCTAATAACCCATCGAGCATCATTGGCCAAGCCAACACCTACAATACCTTTCAAACTATAATAGGATCTCAAACTACAGATAAAATATTACTAATGAATAATGAAACTACTTTTGTGTTAGTTTTCAGGTGTCCAAAAGAATGGAGAAAAAGATCCCAAATAATCTCATATATTTATTGAAAGATTACTAAATAATAAATCCATAAAATATGTCACAGATGGGAATCTAAAACATGATCTCAAAATTCCATTTTGCATTTTTCAATAGACATAGAAATAATTGGTGAGATTAAAGCACAGTTAAATACTGAATAATTCATTTTTGAATGAAAGAAACCTCATAGAGGAGAATAAATATCATGAAGTGATGGCACCCAAAAACTTAATGATGAAGTCCAGTCAATTAAATAATATCCAATGACAAAATACGCATCAAATCAAGCACCCAATCAAGCAACCCAAACCCATATTGAGCCATAACTACGATTCAATCCTATAAACATGTGAAATATTAAAAAACATCACCTCAGACACTAATGAAATAAAAGGATTCCAAACGTGGCTAATATGTGGTCACTTTATTATTATTTCCTCTACCACTTAACAAACCCCTTAATTGGCCAAGAGGTTTGCATATTTATTTGCTTACCTCAAAAAATTATGCACTGACCATGACTCAAGTTTAACCAAGAGTAACTACCTAGAGCACAAAGTTTTGTTAGTCTAGCATGTTTAGAATTGGTACCAATAATGGTTACAACTGACTTAACCATACCAACTATAGCCACATCTAGCCTCAGATACCATGGTGATATTTAAACCTGAGGGAATTAAAACAAAAAAACAACTTTACCACCTCACCCACATCTCATTAGTGACTATCTTATATTTTTTATTAATATGAAAAAGATAAATTAATATTTTTCTAATTAACGTGGTTATATTCTTAAAAAAAAATAAAAAATTAATAATTGAACATTTAACATATTTGAAACTTTCTAATGATTAAAAATATAAATTAATATTAGACTATCATATTTAATGGAAGTTACAGATATTTCATAATATAAAAATACAATAATTATTTAAAATCAACAATATTAACATAAAAATTCATCTAGACTTCACATATTTTATCTAACCAAACTATTGCATATTATATTATATCTAAAAATAGATATAAAACTATAGATTGAAGTGGCCATCATAATTTAATTGTAATTTAGAAGATTTAAAATTAATTTTTAGTTATTATTATTATTATTATTATTATTATTATTATTATTATTATTATTATTATTATTATTATTATTATTATTATAAAATAAATCTTAAAATATACTCAATAATTTTTAGAAAATTTTAAATAATATGTATGCCCTACATTTTTGCATAAATAATTTAAAAAATACATGTTTTGTTAATATCAATGATCCAAACTCAATATAATTTAGAGGATATTTGAAGAGTGTGTAACCTCTTTATGCCAAAAAATAGGACACACTATCATGCTTTCATTAGAAGTTTATGTGACTTATTTAATCGGCAGAAAAAATAGTTAATTATATATTAAATTTAATATAAAATATTGGTAAATACTAGATAATTTTTTTTAATAACATAATGAAAGCTATAAACATTTAATAACATAATGAACCCAATAAATAATTATAATGTATAGTATATTAGATTTAACAATTCGTCTAAACTTTATTAAATTGTATATAAATAATGTGTTGAACATTATATTATATCTCAGAACAAATACATATTTATACATTGATTTCTCCATGACAAGTTAATTGTCATTCATTTGATTAAAAAATACCTAATTTGATATTAAATTAAAATAAAAAAATATTATATATATGAAAAATATTTAATTAAAATAATAAATAAATACAATATATAATTATAAATTCTTTTGAAATAAAACCAAACTCCCATATTGAACAAATCAAATAAAAAAATTGGTATAAAAATAATAAAATAATAAAAATATTTAAAATTATATAAAAACCTAATATAGTATTAAATTAAATTAAATTTAAAAAATAATAATGTTATCCAAAATAATTATTTCAACTAAAAATAAATATAAAAATAGAAAAAACACTTTGTTTGAAATCAAATAATTCTTTAATATTCAACAAAGTGAATCAAATGGATTTTTTTTATCAATGCATTTAATAATTGAAATTTTTAGACATGGTCTCCTCATTAGGAAACTGTAAAACCCTTCTTGCCACATAATATGCCATCTAGATTTGGATGTATTGGCAAGATTTCATCTTGAAAATAATGGCTTCAACAAAGGTGTATGTGCCCATATTACATGTTATAGAATTGATGCAAAACATTTCTCATGATTGATCATGCCAATTTTTTTATAACTTCATAAAATAACAAAAAAAAATTAATCAATAATTTTATGTTCCTTAGTTCTTAGTCATAGCAAGAATAACCAAAACACAAAAAACACTAGCCTATGCATATCAAACATTCAAAAGTGTAGATGGTTCAAACCCACTACTATCATAATTGGCCAACAAGTGATCTTATAGTAGAGTGCACACACAAGAATTTTAAATGAAAATGGCCCTTAGCTTGTATTAAAAAATATGCAAGAAGATGTGCAATAATTATCTGTTGTCTTAAACTGCATTTCTTGTAAATTGTCTACTATATTAAAATATATTAATGAAGAGGAATATATAGGACTAGGGGGAGTGAACTCACATGATAACTAATGGTTAGATTGAGTGTAACTAACTATGGAATTTATAGAAGAACTCATAGTGGTACCTAGTTGAACTCTAGGTAGAACTCACCCTCTCACCCACTTAACCTAATTATTACACATAATTTGGTCAATAGGTGATCTTATGGTTGATTCAGCACAAGATAATTCTTAACAATAATGACCCTACTTGTATTCATATGTATGTAAGAATTTTTGTAATAGTTATTTATTGTATTAAACTATGTTTCCTATCAATTAGCTCTTATATTACAACAGCCTAGTGAAGATAAATATATAGAATGAGTAGGGGCAGAGAACTCACAAAAGAACCCATGGTTAGACTAAGTGTAACTCACTATGAAACTCATAGGAGAACTCGCAGTGGTTCTCATTTGAACTCCAAGTCAAACTCTAGGTAGAACTAACCCTCTCATCCACTTAACCTCTTTATTACACCTAATTAAAATGAAGCTAAATGTGTAGGGATAATCCATTTAATAAATACATGGAATAATAAATATCTTACACCAATACCACCCCCCTCCCCTGTTAAGCATAGCTTATGTAGGAAGAAAAGAAAAGATGGGTGCTAAAATGAGGCTTGATGAGGTACACACATATAATCCACCTCTAAAAAATTGGAGTAAAAAAATAAAACCCAATAGGAATAAAACTCCCCCCCCCCACTATAAAAGAGACAAATAAGAGAAGGTATGATTAGAAATCCCCACTCTAATACCCCCCTCCTAGAAGCGTAACTTAGGTGCAATAGATAGTTAGGCCTGATAATGAGGCCTAATGAGGTACCCAAGTATATAATGATGATCCTAATATCTTGTAAAAAGAATAAGGATGTGTGCCTCCAAAAAGAAGAGAGAGAATTTAAGTGTATAATGTCTCTTAGAGAATTATGTAGTATGTCCCTCTATAATAAATATTGTCTATTCCTTAAAAAAGAAGTAAACCAAAAGTTTTAAATCTATTTAACTTACACTCAAGTGGAATAAAGATAGGAATAATAATTTAGATCTCTAGAAAATACTTAAAATTATCCTAGTTATTGCTCAAATGTGCCAAATTTTGATCAATAATCACAAACCTAACTATAAAAGATGGCAATAAGGAAGAATATAATGAATTGATGAGAATAAGAAGCTCTATAGGTACCCTAATTACATTAAAATAAGAAGAGTGGCATGGAAAATTCACTAAATGAATGTCCATGGGAAGAGGAGATCGAGGCTCAACAACCATCAAAACTAAAGACTATTCCATAAATGAAGCACTCAAATTTTCAAGATGAATGTCCACAAGAACATATGAGTCATCATTACTCTCAATATGTATTGTCTCACTAAAATCAGTAAAGAACTTTGAAATTTAACTATGTGAAGGCTTTGAAATTTAAATAATTTGCATAGGAATAGATGTAGATTTTATAATGAGAAAACTAAGGTCTGGTAGAATCTCACCCTGTAGTGTGGGATCGACAGAAGGACAAGCTCTTTCCACCATGGATGTATCACCACAAAAAATAAAAGTAGGAGGGGAGATTTCAATAGAATTAAATGAATCAATAAGAAGAAGAGGAGAAGGTGTGACATAAATTATATTAGGATCTCTAAAAATTATTTGAAGAGTGCTCTAAAAAGTGGAGGGACACTATGTGCTCTACATGGTGTTGTAGATCCCCTACAACATACAACAATAAGTTATCATAGACATAGTCACAAGAGTTGGCCAAGTCATCCTATTGGACTATATCAATAGAAACATGAATCTATCTACATAATAATGGAATATGGTCATTATCTGTTAGTGAGCATTCTATGCACATACACCATAAAACATAATTTGTCTTCCCAAGAAGGACCATTGGTGTAGACTCAACCTTTTTCCTATAGATTAACTAAAATGGAGTAATCATGGCTAATAAAAGACACCTAAAAAATATAAGACTATAAAAGATACTCTACAATGATGGTACAATATCTCACACTCATGAATGGGACTTCAAATGTAGTTGAGAATGCATCAAAGTGAGTAACAAGTGAAAGAATCAATACAAATAATGAACTCTTAGAATAGGTGTGTAAGTCACAACCAAAAATGCATCCACATGTGAGCAATTAGTTAATGAAGTACTATGTAGAAAGTAGTAGGGCCCATAGCACAAGTAAGACCCAAAATATGGAACTTTATAACTTTAGTGCGTTTATAATAAAAATAGGACCAATGAAAGGGGGATGAATAATGAATAAATTATGTAAAATGTGCCACTAAAATTTGAATTACTGAGCAAAAGTTATGTCTAAGAGTGTTTCCCATCCTTCATGACCTATTTAATGAATTTTCACTAAAAATTTAAATGCTCAAGCATAATTAGAATGAGCATAGCCTTCCATCTTCTAGTTTGAACTAGAATAAAACCATGGACCTCCTCAAGACAACTAAAGTAAACAAACATTGTCCCTTTACATCCCTATGTGGTATTTATAGGAAAAGGCTTATATTGAAGGTGTTTCAATTTAAAAAAATAAGTTATTTTATAAATATTAAAATAGGCTTTTAATTTTTAATGACTTCAGAAATGAAAAAACATCTATTTAAAAAATATTAAAATTAACATGTTTTCCAAAAGGATTTTAAGGAAAATTTAGAGGGTTTTTTACTTTTGCAAAAAGAAGTGAAAACACTACAAATTTTCACACATAGGTAGGTCTACAAAAGAAAATATTTGGGCACCACCATTGGAGAAAAAGCTATGGCCATTATATATCTAATCACACCAATATTCAAACATTTTGGTTTGTGTTATATGACACCACCATAGAGGATAAGGAAGTCCAAACCTCTTATGTTATCACCATTATCCAAGCACAGGTGTAAACTTAATGTGTCTAAATCATCATTGAATGGTTTGCAATCTAAATATTAATAAAACACACCATTGGAGAGATACACATAGGGTTTATAAATCTTGGTTGATGATTTCAATGCTAGATTTAGATAAGCACCTCATTTAACAGCTTAATCCGAAGGTGAGTTTAAATTTGGAGCATCCATGCAGATATCAATGCATAGCCTACAAGTTTGAATTACATGGTTGGAGAAAAGAATTTATTTTAATGATAAATAGAGGAATTAAGGTGATTAATTAATTGAATTCCATAACAAACTAGCTTGAGGTTCACACCATAGAGGAGAGCAAAAAATAAAATGCAAGTCTGGATATAAGCACATGAATGGAGCTTGATGCAGGTCTATGTGCAGGTGGAGATTCATGTGAGGAGGTGGATTCAAAGAATATACCATTTAAATTAAATAAGTTTCTTCTTTTCTCTTGCAATAGACACCCTCATTTGAAAAGAAACAAACTTTATTTTACCCTCAATACTAAATTAATGTTGGTAGTCGAATGCAAGGATCCTGCATAATTGGTTAAAGAAGATGGAGTCTACACAAGTATATTCAAGTATAAATTCACTTAGAGAATTGTATGTCTCAATACCAAAATTAATAATGTACCCAAACCCTTAGATATGAAACAACCAAATACAATTAATATAATGAATACATGTAAATGTCAATCCTATCAATATGCAAATTCTTCTTAAGAAATTCAAGAGAATACAAAATATATAAATCATATAGATAAAATGATGCTCATTACAAAAAATTATATCTATAACACCATATTAGAATTGGATAATAGGTAATCTTATGGTAGATTGAGCACACAAGAATGATCAACAATAATCACACTACTTGTATTCATAAATATATAAGATGTGCAATAATTGTCTGCTATATTAAACTACATTGCTTGTTAATTATATGCTATATTACAACATATTGGTGAAAAATAATATATAAAAGAAGTAGGGGGAGTGAAATCGCATGAGAACTAATAGTTGGACTGAATGTAACTCATGATGGAACTCATAGGAGAACTCACAATGTGACTCAATTGAACTTCATGTGGAACTCTAGGTGGGACTCAGCCTCTCAACCACTTAACCTCTTTATTACACCAAAGTAAAATGAAGCTAAATGTTTAGGGATAATCTTGGTAATAAATAAATAGAATTAAAAATATCCTACACTAATAACTATGAAATTAAGAACCATTCAATCAATCAAAATCTACTCTACACATCTTAATATATAAAAAATACACAAACGACATGTAAAAAACTATCTGAAAGCCATTTTCAATATCAATTGTCATTTAAAAGAAACATAAAAATTGTAACCTTTCAAATGAATACAAATGACTTGTAATAAACTATTTAAAATCCAATTTTGAATCTCCACTCTCATCCTAAATAAATTATAATACTGCATTACCAATAATCAACAAACCAAATCATAACTATAAATAATTTTGAGTTTTATGACTGAGCTTTGGACAATGATGACTTGCACCATGAAGATACAAACACTAGTGTAAGAAAGTTTTAGGGTACGAACCTTATTAAATAAATTTAAAAAAAAATGTATTAGTGTCAAAAATAAAACTTGGACATACAAAATATTTTCAATGCGATATCAACCCATCTCTCAAAAATAAAAACCCTAGAGATATATACAAAAGATTACAAAAAATGCATAAAATATTGTCATGGAATTCATGTAGAGACATTCACTCCACATTAACTTGCTTGATAATGGTTGCAATTCAAATATCTCATTTATGCAATATAGCTTTAAAAAATTACAATATTTAAAATGTACAACCTATTTTAAAGTAAACTACATGATGTTTCAATACCAAAATAACATGAAAAAAATATCCTAAATACCCAAAACCTTTATATAAACACACACACACACACACACACACACACACACACACACACACACACACACACACACACACACACACACACACACACACACACACAGATAAATTGTCATTGTCACCTTTTCAAACTTAGGTTTTGTACCATAAGGATACAAACAACCATGGACAAATATTTTCCATCTTGAACCATATGTTTTAAAAAATTAAAAAATTATATTTCTCCAATAAAACAAGGCAACATAGAAATTAAAAGAATAATACAAAAAGAATTTAAAACAACAAAATAAAATATGATTGCCAAATTTTTTTTATCAAAATTGAAGAAACAAGGAACTACATTTAGATCCTAATTATGAAAAAATAATGCGTAAAATCAAAATGAATAACATAATAATAAATTAAATGATTTTTTTTTTAAATTTTAAACTTGTAATTTATCAAAATATTCTAGAAGGGTGGAAAACAAAGAAGAATAATTGAACTAGCAATAAGATAATGCAGGACTATGTCTGTGATTATAGAAACAACTACGAGACTATGTGACATGATTATGAATTTGAGAGAGGGATTCACTTGATCTATAAACAAGGCCATTATAATCAAGCAAAGATATGTTTCACTATAATATATAGAGATCATCGACATCTAGTAATATTTTCTCCCTATGCGTAAATATGGGTATGTTTATTTTCACCATTTAATAATGATGATGAGTGTTTACCTAATATTCCAAATAATGTTTTAATTTCACATTCAAAGTATAAAAAATTTATTTGTTGGTGATGAATCTATGCATGATGATTTAACCCCTAACACTGAATAATTTTTTTTGAAAACATGTAATTTGATGAAATTAATAATGAATAAAATGCCATGAAAACATTAAACAATGAAAGTAAAAATGGATAAACTAGTATTGAACATAACAATTTTGAAACACCCAATCAACAAATTCCACAATTAATAACACCTCCAAGGATTGTGCATAGAAAAGGCAAGTACTTAATATAAGTGGTTGAAAATATTTTGAATCCAATGAATTAAAAAATGTTAGACAACCATTTAAGAAGACTATCTAAAAAAATTAGTATGCTTTCTTTGATAAATTATATTTTGTTAGTCAAAAATATCAAATGTTTATTTCATTGATGAAATTGATTAAGATGAGACCTACAATGTACACCCTGAGACTAGGAAAATATAACATGGATGATGAAAAAACAATTTTTTTATAAATATACATGATTTATATCATACTATAGGCCCAAAATCATAAAACAAAGATTTTAGTGCCACTTTATGTATAATTACAACTGGTGTAGTAAGTGGTCAAACAGGAAAAATTATTGTATTCAAAAACTAGTTGAGCATTAGACATAAATAGAAAACACATTAATGAAAGTGATTGGAAATTTCCAAAGACTTAAAGATGACAATACCACTGAGCTCTATCCATTCTCTTATAGACTTCCACAAAAAGACAAGGCTATAACTAATGCTCTCAAAGACTTACTTCCTCAGTTTTAGAAAGATAATATAAATGTTTTACCCAATACAAGAGATGTAGTGAAAATAAGAGTTCGTTCTTGTAACCATGAAGTAAATTCAAAACATTTATTGGATATGATTGAAACACTTTTACTCCAAGCTAAAAAAATATACATAACTTTCTATTAATAAAATATATTTTGAGATGGCCAAACTATTTTATGTAAAAATAAATCACACATACACCACTTATTATTATAGGAAACATGTTGAAATTTCTAAGAAATGTGATATATTTCACCATTTATGTTGTAATTTACATATTGATACCATTTTGTAAGAATATAGAATAAAAGTTCCTCAAAAAATAGGTAGAGAATATATTCCAACCATGTTTTGTAATAAACTAGATGGATAACTCTTTTATAACAAAGCATGTTTGGATAGAAATTATAGCATTGGTGGTGGATTCGCAAGATTAGTAAAACGTATCCTTGAGAAGAGTAAAATTGTAACTAGATAGGAATTATTTGGTTTGACCAGATACAACTCTATGACTTATTCAGTAAAAGATGATAAAAGAAATCTAAAATGTGTGAGCTTGTTATAAAATAGATACATTTTTAAAAATTTATGGTCAAATTTAGGGAATAAATTATTTATCTATATGCAAGGCACACACATATGGATATATATTTGGATGAACATTTTAAGCTAAGAAAGCACACATTCCCTCTTAGTTATTTTGTTTTAGTACTCAATCTTACTAGAATTACACATTTAAACAACAAATGGAAGTTCAATCATAGTATTACAACTCAATACATGTTTTCCATATTCATGCACATAAAATTCATGCATGAAATTGATAGTATAGATCAAAATAGAAAAAATATTAAGGGAGTATCATTTACGTGTTAGTGATGATAGATCACATAATACAAAGTACATCCAAAGTTGTTTCAAGATGTTCTATGGACAATTAACTGATAACAACATTGCTTTCAATTAGTATTACATTTGGTCATATAATTATGCATCACATTTCAAAAATACACAAATGTTTTACAGGTTGAGAAGGATGCACATCACCACTGGCATAAAAAATATTTGGAGTTCCACTAAGGTTGGGCATGGAAAAGGGGATCATGATGGTGATGGATCAATCATAAAAAGAGTCATACAAGAGAGGAGTTAAATTGTAAATATGTTACTATTTTCACTGATAAAATAATCATTGTTGAATGGTTTAATGAGAAAATGGGCCAAGATGCTCGCAAAAATTCTATCGTTTATAGATGTTTTTGATTGATTGATGAAGAAAACTTGGAAAATTATCAAGATTATATGCTTATAACAACATCAAGTGAGCTCCACTCATTTTTTATCTCAAATTTAGGTTTTGGGACTATTCATACAAGATAATTAGCATGTTTGTGTTCTACATGCATGGAATCTATATTGAATAAGTGTGAGTCACAAGTGTGTGTGAATGAATGGAACTGCAAACCTCTAATTCTAATCGACACATATCAAGTTCCATTGGTATTATGACTTAAATATATGACCATGTATTTAATCAATTGTAACCAAGTAAAATATTAATCATTATGTATTATTTATTTGCATTATCTATGTTGACAATGTCATTAAATTTTTATTTTATGATATAGATCATTTTTATTTAGTTATTTATAATGAGGACAATGAAGAGGTAACAAATTAATACTTATGTAAGTGTGTAGAGGAAAAGATAAAATTTACCTCCCCTATCATATATGGAGAAAACATTGACTATCCTATTCGGTCTATAGTAGTCACTGGAACATGGATTTAAAGATATCCTATAAATTTTTTAGATGTATGGTTGTTTCAAGACTTTGAAAAATATAGATAGATACTACATTATTCAAATTTGTTTCTTACATAAAATATTAAATTGGTCATATATCATGTGAGTCTATTAAAAAAGATTCTATGGAAAGTTCATGAGTCAAACCATGAAGTTATTATTGTTTCTCTCAATATTAGAGGATATGCTAGTAATTCATTGGATTGAAATTCCAAGGTATATTGAAATTTCAAATTTATATGTATTTAATTTTAAAAAAAATTATTGATTTTATTTGTTTACATTTTAATTAATTTTTTTTAATAAATTATTAAAATTTTTTTGTACGTTAATGGTTCAAAATAATCTTTCACTTTCACATGGTTGGAACTATTAGTAAATAAATTCATAGCCTAGAAGCTAAGGTAAGCTTAATATACATGTACTCAATTAATATAGAAAGAACATTCTTGAGGATAGAATGTGTATTGGATATATTAATAGGGCATGATGGGAGGCCAAGAATATGGTCCTAGACATTATCCACCATATCAAATGTGTTGGAAATACCAGTTTTGGGACATAATGCATCGAATTCGGAGTTCTATGACTATAGCTTCAACTTTGATAACATTTATTATTTTTTTTTCATGATCCTAAACACTAGTGAAGATAATATTTTGGGTGTACTTAGATGTATTAGTCATGAGATAGTGTGACATTTTATTATGCAGATGTGTTCAAAGTGATGTACTTGCATCTACAGGTTCCATAAGTAAAAATTATAGTTAGAGGATAAGAACTTATCTCTTCATTAAAAAAATGTTGTATTTTAGGAGTTGTCACCACAACTTTTGTCATAGAATCATGTCCAAGGTTTTATACATTCACATGATTTTTCTTTTGATTCATCCAATTGACATATAATATTTATTTTATGTATGCCTAAAGTTAGGCTAACAAATATTTTTTATTGTATTGGGAAGAACATTTTTGAGGTCAGAATATATGCTGGGTATTTTTCCTAGGAAAGATCATAGGGAAAGAACATGGTCTTAATAATTATGCACCACATTATACATTATTTCAATGAAATTTTTGATCCATGAAACACCAAAGGTGGATTTTTCCAAGTATAGCTTCAACATTGACAAAATTTACTGTTAGTGTTTCCACACTCCTAAACACTAGTGAAAACATGCCTTAAAGTGGATATGGTTGTTATGGTCATGGGAGAACATGTAAATTTGCTATATAGATGTATTTTTAGTAATTTAATTACAGCTTTAGGTCCCAAAAATAATAGATGACAAATAGAGGATAGGAACTTATCTATTCACTATTAAAATGTTACAATTCAAGACCCATCATTGTAACTTGTGCCATGGAATTATCTCCAAGTTTGCATCAATGTGATATGTGGTGAAATAATAGGGATTATAAATAGATTTTATGGTTTTTCTAGTTCATCCAAATTACTTATGACTTCCATTTTATGCATGCAAAAATTTAGGCTAAAAAACTACATTTTATTATATTAAGAAGGGCATTCTTGAGGTCAGAATGGGTGGTGGGCCTATTGACTGGGCATGATAAAAAGGAAAGTACCTATTATTATATGTTATACACCAATTATTATGTGTTTTAAATTCCATTTTTGAGCCATGAAGAATTTAAAGTGGAGTTATCCAACTACAACTTTAACCTTTACAACATTTATTGTCAATGTTTCCATGCTCTTGAACACTAGTGAAAACGTGATTATAGGGATTTCAATGTCTTGGTAATGTTATAGCATGTAATTGTGTGTACATATGTGTTATAATTGATTTAATTCCACCGAAAGATCCATAGGTAGAAATTCTAGCTATAAGACAATAACTTGTCTCTTCACTACAAAAAAGTTGCATTTCAAGATCCATCACTGCAGCGTGTGCCATAGATTCATGTACAAGTTTATATTAAAATTCTCTAGGGTGAAATTATAGGGATTATACATGAACATAAGGGATGTTATATTTCATCTAAATTACTTATCATTTCCATTTTATGTAAGCCTAAAGTTAGGCTAAAAAACTACACTTATCTTATTTTAGGAAGGGTATTATTGTGGATGAAATGGGTGGTGTGTCTCTTGAGTGGGTGTTATCAAAGGTAAATACCATGGTCCTAAATATTATAAAACATACCAAATGTGTTGTAAATGTCATTTTTTGAGCCCTAGAATTTTCCAAATATAGCTTCAACTTTGACAACATTTGTTGTCATTATTTACACACTCCTAAATTATAGTGAGAAGAAGCTTTGGGGTGGATTTGGATGTTGAGGTCATGTAGGAATGTGTAATTTTACTATATAGAAATTATTTAAGTGACTTATTTGAAATTATAGTTCTTTGAGATATAAATTGAAATTTGAGGACAAGAACTTGTCTTTTAATCATCTAGCAACATAAAAGAATGTTGGTTGATTGTCTTGTACACATAAAATACAAAAAAAGAATACATTACCATGTAGGCATACAAATAATTGAATTACCTAACACATCCCACTCATCAAATAGTTTACCTCTCTTTCCTTCCTTGAATAAAAGACTTTGTCTTGAATTCCCTGCTCATAGATGGAGATCCCTCAGATGCCTTGGATTACTCCAAGGTCTGACTACAGATCCTTCTATGATCATAGCTCACCTGTAGCTAAGCATGTTACAATAAAAATAATATTAGAATATTTACATACTATGCCAACCAAGTTTATAAACTAATTTTAAACTAAAATAAAATAATAATTTAAACATGCACTTATTTTAATCTCATCGTCATGCTCAATCTATGTCTAATGCTCAACAAGGTCAGTGATAAGTTGAGATGCATGAATAGTCATGCAAAATGGGGGAAAACATGATAAGATGCCCTACTAATAACCTAAATGTGACTATAATATGTCATAGGAAAACCTTAAATTCACAATAGTTTCACATAAGTTATATTTTACCATGTAATAAATTTATTAAAATAAATCTATTTTTACAATTCAAAATTACAAGTTAACATGTACCTTGGTGAGTCATGTACAGATGACATTCCAACAACAATACCTATGTTTTTCTCAACTCATAGAGATGGAGTGTCTATTGTGGTAATCAATTAAATAAAAAACCTCACTTAGTTATCTAGAAAATATTGAAGATATATGGAAAAAGAAATCCTTTATTAAACCCATAATAAGTTAAAATAAATTTAAAAACCTTAAAAATGTTTGTAGTCATTGATGTGATTGTCTTAACATCTAAAACTCTATTAAATTTCTTTATTTATTCCTTATCCTATATATATTCACTCTCACTTGTGTGTTTTTAAACTTCTCTATCTCAAGTTAGTACCCTATGTGCATGGAAGTAAACACACAAAGATAATAAAAATATTAAAAAGGGAAGCATAAAATTAGGGTAAAAAATGGTCAAAGGGACATAGGAATAAAATTAAACAAGATCATACTATTTAATAAGATTGTAAATCAATTTTTAGATTATTTATAGATAAATTTAACTTAAGCTATTGCATACCATGCATGATTCACACATGGAAACAAACTTAAGGATTTGGAAGATAAGTAGTCATACTATAGGTAGAAATTAAAATATTGAGTACTTATGAAACACTATGAAAAAGAGATGATAATCAAGAAAAGTGTGAAGAATTAAAAGAAGTTTTAGAACACAAAGGAATAATATATTTTGAAAAACATTATGAGAAAGACATCATTAGACATTGATGGAGAGTGTCTATAAGGTTGATCATTATTAGGTTAGAGATTTTCTATCTATATCTTTCAACACATCTCACACATACAATTTTAATTCACATCACTATGATTTAAATGTTAATTTAGACATGTATTATTTTTAGTCAAGACTATGTGTGTGTGTGTGTGTGTGTGTGTGTGTAGGATTTGGAAGATAAGTAGTCCTACTATAGGTAGAAATGAAAATATTTAGTACTTATGAAACACTATGAAAAAGAGATGGTAATCAAGAAAAATATGAAGAATTAAAAGAAGTTTTAGAATGCAAAGGAATAGTATATTTTGAAAAAAATTATGAGAAAGACATCATTAGACATTGATGGAGACTGTCTATAAGGTTGATAATTATTAGGTTAGAGATTTTCTATCTATATCTTTCAACACATCTCACTCATAAAATTTTCATTCACATCACTATCATCTAAATGTTAATTTAGAAATGTATTATTTTTAGTCAAGAGTGTGTGTGTGTGTGTGTGTGTGTGTGTATATATAGACATGTACATGGAGTATAATTTTAACTAAAAATATTACCTTCATATATGTAAATAATGGCCTAGTAATAATGACATATGTAGTAGTGGATGGACCACAAGCTGGATCTACATATGTAAACATCAGGTGGCTAATATCCACAAATGTAGTTGTGGACCATGAAGAGTGAAGGCCCTATATCCTATTGAAACATGAAAATTACATATATATAAATCAATTTTTATAAAAATTAATTTTTAGCTTTTAAATATAAATATAACTTGAATTTAACATGACAATTAAATAAGAGATACATGTATGTGTGTAATGGTTGATAACTGCACACCAATGTACATGCTAAAAACTCATTGCTAATTACTATATCATATAATCCTTTTGGAGACAAAAACATCATCACTTGAAGGTCCAATGTATATAGCATCATAGCATCTATGATGAAGAGGTTAGTTATACACACTATGTGGAGTATCTCTAGCACCAGTCTTAGAAATCTTAATTATATGTTGAATGAGTGTATTAGTAAATAAACAAAGTGCATGAAGAGTGTCAATCTCCATCACTTCCTTCACTTTAAATGGGATCTTGGGTTGAAGTGGATTTTAGGTGGGGATCATTATAGGATAATTAGACATATGACATGTACCTAGTTGATCCTACATAGAGTCTTTCCCTCAGCCCTCAAACTCATGATAGCTAAAATAGTTGGCAATCTCATTGAGGACAAATTCATAGTGGAGTTTCCAAAAAAAACATAATGAAATCTCGTGGTTGTTACACTATGGTTAATAAAACACAATCCACCATCTATCTTAAAAACTATTTTGAATCAAATTATGTTTGCATCACTATATTGGGAAACATTTAGTGGATAGTGTAAAAAACACATTATTGTTGGGTTAGTGAATAAGGCATAAATTAGGTATTTTAATATTTATTTGTGATTCACCTCATGTGTTAATAATTTTTGAGCATATTAATCCACACATCAATCCCTATATGATACACATCTATCAATTTGACTTGTTATCAAGCCAACTTGACCCAATACTAAATATAGTGTATTGGCCAAATAGGTGAAGTGGGTATTCATCGATGTGGGGTCCCTCATTCTTCTAATTATTTGTTCAAATTTTATTCTATTTTAAACTATGTGTTCATTTAGATCCTCTTGACTATCTAGGGGATATTTCAAAAGTGTAAAATGGGTAGGAGGGTTATGAGAGTTAGGTGAAGGGTTAGGAGTATGGTTATCATGATGGTCTCTTATAGTAAAATGGGTTGTTAAAAAATAGTATTTATCAATTAAAAAATGAACACAAAAAAAAAGTGTCAAAATATAGTGTTAATTGGTTTAGTTTTTTATTACTTACCTCCCATATATCATGGTAGTATTGATTCAATGATGCATTTGGTTATAAAGGTAGGATTTTATATTCCTCTAAGAAAAACAAAATCATGTTTTAATGCAGAGAAGGGTAAAGTAAATAGGAAAATGCAAATAAAATGAATATGCCCATGGGTTGGGCCTTTTTTTTTCCATTTCAATAATGTGTATGCATTATTGATAATAAACACAACATATATGTGTTATTTCCACTAAACACAATTCATACATGTTGTTTAGACTAGATAACACATACATTTTGTGTGTACTAAATAATGCATACATGTTATGGATCGATAATTCTGAGCCTAAATTAAATAAATCATACATGTTATTTCATAATTCATGTGTGTTATAATTTTAACACATATGAATTATGGTTATAACATGCATATGTTTTGTTTATAAAAGATATATGTTAGGGTAAATATCCATTGAATTCTCCCCCAACTATATGCACTTACCCTTATTTTCAAGATTGTGTTTCTCTTTCATTTTTTTCCTTTCATTATTCTGTTAGATATTTAATATGGCTATGTGGAGCATAGGAGATAGCTTACAAAGGAAATTTTACACTAAAACAAACATTTTCATTCATTTGGTCATCATCATTGATCATGTTGAGGATTTTCATTTCTCAATTTTTCTTTGTTCCATTAAATTAATCTAGTTTGTTCCTTGATTATTATATTATGATATACATTTACAAAACATAAAATGAATTGAAAGTAACTCTCCTCTTCTCTTTATTTTACACCAAACATATACAATAGATTTTCACATTTTACATGAGCATAATAAAATATTTCAAACCACATAGTTTGCATAAAAAAGTAGGGTAAATCATATGAATGATAAAATCAAGTCTAGTTTTTAAAAAAATTAATTTTTCAAACTTAAATAAGTCTTGCATTCAGAAAAATAACTAGACAACTTAGGCAAAAAATAGTTTGTATCATAGAACTAATTTTATTCATTTTCATAAGAAATTAGTATTTTTATAATATCATAAAATAAGAACTTAAATTTAACAATCATTTAGAACGCAAAAAAATAGTTTTTAGCTTATATGCACAAAATAATTTATTGATACTTGGAGGTTAAACTCCCTAGGGATTGGATCTATATTTTGGTTTTCATGATATAAATTTATCAATTAAATAATATTTTCATTCATTTATAATTAAAAAATAGAAAATACAGAGTTTCATTTCACTTGCACATAAGTAAAAGTTTGAATCTAGAAAATGGTAATATCAACATTCACAGTCTTAGTCTAGATTTCAGTTTTAGTATTGTGTGCATCAAAATATCATTGAATAATAATAATAATAATAATAATAATAATAATAATAATAATAATAATAATAATAATAATAATAATAATAATAATAATACCATTCACTTTCATTCACTTTTAACTTTATTTCAATCATTTTTTTAGTACTCTCATTTCAGAAAGTAGTTTTGTTTCATTTTATTGGTAAAAGCCTTGTCAAAACATACAAAATTACAAGAATAATTTCTACACAAAGCCTTATTCGGATGAGAAAAAAGCACAAATCCCTAATCACACCTTTAAAAATAGTAACCACCTCCCGTAAACACATTCAAAATAAATTATATGCTTAATACATCTTCAACAAATCTTGTTTTATGATTGGATGACACTTAATAAGCATCCCTATCTACACAAAATAATTCCATATGCTAGAGTGCCAAAATCCATTCCAACATGTGCATTTTAGAGTGATATTTATTAAGAACTCAAAATTCAATTCTTTCACTCCAACTATATCCTAGATCTTATCCTTTATCAATTTGAATCCTTAGATGAGAAATTTAAACCCAAGTTCTTGTTGGTAAGACCCCTTCTTCTCTTTCCTTGCCAAGTAAATAACCTATAAATCCAAGTATTACATTTTATATTTCCTTTGTCTTCGGGTCTAGATATGTAATATTTCATTTTTTCTACACACTATTCATTTGTTAATTGGTTATCTCAGCAAGACCTCAAGAAGTTGAGTGTATAGGTTAGCATGTTAATTTATGCATGTATAGGGCTGCATGATCCTCTATAAGGCTAGGGTGAATTATAGATGTAATATTTAAGGTAATAAAATGTTCAGGATCTAGGTGAAGGAGGAAGAAATGAACCATATGAGCCATCTAAAGTCTAGTAGTAATAGGTGGAAACTCAAATTGAGCCATGCAACAATAAACATCATAGAAGTATACATTATTAGGTTCTTGATTAATATAGGATTTTATCTTTTACATTAAAATATTAATCCATATTATCTTTTACATTAAAATATGAATCCATATAGTTACATATAAATGAAATATTTTACAAGTGATAGGAAATTAACATGTAAATAATACGAAATTTTATTGAACCAATAAATAATAGATATATTTAGTCATTATGATCATGGAGTATGAAAATAAAAAAATTTGGAAAATGAAATCTTCATAAAAGTGCCAAAAATAAAATAAATGTCTAAGAAAACACAAGGTTTTGGGATATTCAATCAATAGATGTGTTCACTAATATGTTTTGTCAAAATTAAGGAAATAAGGAAATACACTTATATCCTAATTATGACAAACTTATATGTAAATTATAATGTATAACATAAGCATAAATTAAGTATATTTTATTTTTACTTGTTAATAATGGAAATATGCGAACATAGGAAAGAAAAAAGAATAATAACTTGGCTATAAATATAAAAATCAAGACTATGTATATGATTATAATAATGACTATGTTAAGTGTGTGAGATGATTATGAGTGAAGGATAGGGCTTTGGTTGATATTTGGGAAAGTTCACACTAATTATTAAAAGTTACACTACACTATAATATGTAGGAAGTGTCAAGGTCTAGTAGGAATTTTTCCTTTTGTGTAAATCTAGGTCTATGTGTTGTCACCTTTATGTCTTATGTATGTGTTTTGTGATGCTCAATGTATCCCAAAAACTGATATGTACCTTCTTCTTCACTTGAAAAAATTATCTTGATAGATAATAATTAATAAATGGAATAAAAATAAAAATATGTTGGTGGTTGAAGTTGTGATTTCCCTCTACATTGATAATTTACTACATACTAATACTCTGAAGAGGGATCAAACTGCATTTAATTCTCCCATGCCATAATGGTGTGTGAAATAGCAATGTAATGTTATATGTTGGTGGAACCCTAGTGTAATTATACACTTTAAAAATGAATTGAGACCTTTGATGTCTATATAAACTTAGCATATGGCTACCATGGCTATGTGGACATATAATTGGGAAGAATAAATTCTTTACTCTCAATGTACAGTACATGTCCTGATGTTTTTTCATGATTTTAGCCTCTAGTGATAAAATGTTTAAAAAATGTGGCTTTATAGTTATATTTTTGTAAATAACTTAGATGGGACTTGAGAAACATGCAATATGACCCATTAAATGAATTTTAAATTGATAAAATAGTTTTTATTTGGTGATAGGACACAACCAATGGAATCAGGAACTATTAGCAAGTAGGATAGTCTCAAAATAGTGGACTTATATTAGGATCAAAGATAATTGAGCTAGAAGTGTGAATAAATAAAAGGATGAGTTTTGGATATTTGTAATAAATATTATGTAGTATTATGTATCTAAATTTATTAAGGTAGGGATCATCTGCATAGAGATAATTGAATAACAACTTAGCGCCATGGGATTGGGCAAGAGCTAAGTGTGTAAAAAAATTGATCTCAAGTGAACTATTATATCATTAAATGTTACTTTAAGTGACTAAACATTAACACTATATGGATATTAACTCACCTCAAAATTAATAGATTTCTAGTCTCTAATCTACCTCATTAAACTCACAACCCAAGATACATGTGAAAAAGTTTGTAAGAAAAATAATGTAAAACATTGTCTCATACTAATCATGTAGAGACATTGAGTCCAACTTAACTTTATTTATAATGGGTTCAATCATAGTATCACATTTCTGTGTGTATATCTATTCAAAAAACTTATATTTCAAACCCATGACATATTTTATAATAAACTACATGATGTTTCAAACCCACAACATGAGAAAAATACCTAAATGCTTAAACTATTGTATGTGTACCTTAGGAGTTTGAAGAGGAAAAAATATGTAGATTAATCTCTTGTTAGTCAAAATGAAAAAACATCAAGAACAATAATTCACTAAGACTAAATCCTATAGCCTAAGAACTAGGGAGAGCATAACATAATAAGCAATATCAAAACATAGAGATGCAAACAATACGAATTTCTTACCTCCCTTAACGCATATGATGCTTACTTGTTGGAATAATAATGCTTTTTTTATACCTATGACAATTGTAGTCTCTTGTTACTACTCTTCCAAGGTGGTATCATTTCTTCAATAGTCACATGTGGCTTGGTGTTGAAGCATGACATAATTTTGGCATAATAACTCTATTGTCAAAGGCTTCAAGAAGGTATTCTAGGAAAATAGCCTTACACATAAAATGTTATAAATCCATGGTGTGGGAAATTATATTTATAGTCAAAAAACTAATTCTAACCATGGGTAGGTTAGATTAAATTCTAACTTGGGTTGAGTCTATGTTAACCTTGGTTAAGTCAATCGAACTGTAAGAGGGTTTAAGGCACTCATGAAATATTCACATATCAGTTTCTAATATTTGTGATGCATGAAAACTTAATTTATATATTTATGATATGTGAGTCATATATTTTATTGAATATTTATGAGATTATAAATCATTTTATTATCTCATTTGATTCTTTGACTTCATATTTAGCTAAAATTCCTTTTTTAGTAAAAGAAATTCACTAATTTGATTTGAAATTTTTATTTAGGCAAGTTAGTTAAGATTTTCAATATATTTAGTTCTGATTAGTGATTTTTACCTTTTGAAAATTGATTTAAATGTTATGAATTAATTGATTAACATGATAAAAGTGCCAAATTACTAGGTCATAATTTGACTAGGGTTAGAACTGAAACAAGTTAGTGATGTGCATAGGGTAATACATCAAACAAGCTAGCTCTGTGATGTTTTTAGGTAATTAAATCCCTTACGTAGATGAATTTGGGCAATTCATGTTATTTATAGGCTTAGAATGTGTCATTTTATAGAAATTGAACTTAATCCCCATTTAGGCATGAAAGTGGTAGAATTAAGTGTCTATAGTTTGTCCCTATTTGAGAAGGCATTGTGAGAGACAAGCATATTCATGTATTTTCATTGAATGAAAAAGTCATTAATTGTAATGGTCCATTCGCTAAAGAGCAGTCAATAATCCCTTGATCCCCCATTAAGGGAGTAGGTGAAAAAAATAGAACCATCAAACATTCCATCAAAATGGAGAAAATGGCATGATATAAATGTAAATAGGGGTGGGATTATTGAATTTCCCAAATGTAATTATAGAAATTAATGAATGGTGTGACACTAGTTTTCCCAAAGGCAATTATAAGTAGTGGCACAGATGGATTCTCTATTAGGGTGGTGGGATGGATACTGATTTATTCAAAGGTGGTTATAATTAGTAACCAAACATAAAAATATGATTTACCCAAAGGTGGTTATAATCATGAATGAAAAATAGAAAACATTGATTTGCCCAAAGGAGGTTATAATTAGGAAGGGAAAGGGAAACACATTGATTTTATCAAATGTAGTTATAATCAAGAACACATACATTAACAAAGGATAACAACACATTTTAATCCTAAATTTAAGTTCAAAGAGACACATTCAAACAAACATGGAATATAAGCTGAGAAATCATGTTGTTAAATAGGTCACAAGGGGGGGAAAGGATGATGTTATCAAAGGATAAAAACACATTTTCAACTGAAGAAGTGTGATTTCAAAAATACACATTTGAACCAACATGGGATATAGCTTTAAAAACTATATTGTTAAATGAGTCAAAGAGGGAGGCCGAAAAGGATGGTGTTTTTAAAGGATAAAAATACATTTCCATCCAACATGTGAGTTTGAAGATGCACATTTGAATAAACATGGGATATAGGTTGAAAAATTGTTTTGTTAAATGGGTCTCAAGGGGAGGCCCAAAAGGATAGTACTGGTGAAGAATAAAATAATATTTCCAATTGAAATGTGAGTTTGAAGATGCATGTTCTTATAAACATGGCATATAGGTTAAAAAATTGTGTTATTAAATGGGTCTGAAAGGGAGGCCCAAAACGATGGTGCTAGAAAAGGATAAAATAAAACATTTGTAACCAAAGTGTGAGTTTGAAGATGCAAATTTGAACAAACATGTGATATAGGTTGAAAAATTGTGCTGTTAAATGGGTCTCAAGGGGAGGCCCAAAAGAATGGTTAAGGTTAGGTGGTGTTCATTTAAGATTACCATCTAATTATGTTTTATGACTCATATAAATGCTTATTCAGAGATCCTAATCTATATAAACATAATAATAAGTTATTTGTTGTACATATTTATTACTCATGGATTGAGGCATGTGTTTGGGTAGCCGATTGAGTTTTGTGACTATTGAAGATATGTCAACATTACTATAAGACTCAATGCGAGTAAATTTTTTATTTAGATTTTGATATTATGAATGATAGTTATGGATAACTAAAATGACAATTTATATATTAAGCATGGAAAACCTAATTTAAATGTAAATATACAAAACTTAGGAATATGATATGAATAATCAAATTCCAAGTGTAAATAAAACAAATAAATCAAGTTAAGACTAAATACAAAAAGTCACAACTGAAGTACATGATATGGATAATTAAGAGTTAAGTGAAAATAAAATGTAATAATCTTATGGAAACTAAGAGACAAACCAAAAAATATAGAAATAAGATAAAAATAAACAAATAAAAACACCAATAAAATAAGACAAAAAAAACACACAAACAAATAAAGTGAACAAAATAATAAAAAAACAACTAAATAATTGAAATAAAAGAAAAGGTTAGTAAATAAACTACTCTAAACACACAGAAACAATTAGGCCAAGTGAAAAAAATTATGAAACATAAATAATGGTTAATCACAATGTTAGTGCCAATAGAAAGCAAATTGTTCATTTGTATATAATAAAGGTGTTAATCTTGGTGACAAGGTAACCCCTAAGCTAGATAAAAATGACATAGGTACAACATAGGAAAAATTGGCACAACGTGTCCCCTAGGCTATAGGGAAGCAACAACATAAATAAGATAAATAATAATACCCCTAGGCTATAGAGACAATAATAAAAAGAGATGACAAATAAAATGGGGAAGGGGAATAGAAGAAAAGGAAGGGGTATTCAATCTGAATCTAGATGCACTAGACAATTATATGCTACCTACATATTTCAATGGACACATCATCCAATGTGAACTTTAGGCCAAATGTAATTCTCCTAGGATACGGGATATAAGAAGATGGATTATAAGAAAAAATGATTAATGTTTAAATTAAAATAGGATTGGTCTCATAAAATTTTGAGTATATGAGAGAATAAGGGATGACATTTCATAATCATGAAAACATCAACACACAAAAGAGTGCACAATAATGAGAGTATGATTTAGAAAAAACCACACTAAAATTTGAGAGATAAGTATCCACTACTAAATGGAATTGGTAATTCATAGTGTCTACTACATATAAGGATTGGAATGAGAATGAGATCATAAAATACTGAGATATTTGAGGTAGAGAGTACTCAAAAAATGGTGAGAACTTAATAAAAATATAAGTGGTTATTAGTGTATCAATGTTGAATACATAATACTCACAATGTGAATTGATAAAATTGTCAAAGCCTATGACTTAAGGCTATAAGGATTGGGAAACTAAATTAAAAGTGGATACTCATGAAATAGTTAGGGGTCTCAATATCCTGAAGGCAAATAAGTGGTCAAAAAAGAGAGGAAGGTGTGACTAAGCTAACATGAGATACCCTATGTATCTAGGTGCTGCCTACATAGTCCATGTCGATCCCAGGCTAATGGATTTCTCCCAAAAATGGGAAGAAAAAGACTAATGTTGTCCATAAATGAAACTAAATAGACAAGATGGTCCATCCTAAATTTTTTGATGGCCTTATATCTCACATGGAAATTCTAATACAATTTTCATGATTTTATGTTTTTAGTATTTTTTAGATCTTTTACAAATCTTTAAGGTTTTTCAAATTGTTTAAATGCTTTTGGAATTTTCTAGGCATCTCAACTCAATCAAAAATTATGAGACACAAAATATTCCAACTCGCAAAATGCCTAGAGCGTGGCTTAGGTTGTTTAAAAAAAATGAGAGCATGTTAAAGAGGTGACTGAGATAACCTCAACATGAATCGATTATTACATACATAGTCCCATTAGGACATCAAGTCAATGTAGTTTATCCTACTAAAAGATAGTGAAATACTTTGGATGTTTTGGTGTTTTTGATATCTCAAATCCATTAAGAATTATAAGATACAACACAATTCAATCTCATAAAATGGTGAGAGCAAATGATAAAAGGGTGACTAATCTAACCTTAATGTAAATTGACTATTCCCTACATAGTCCCATTAGGACCTCAATTCCTTTTAGTTATACCTACACAAAAGGTGGTGAAATACTTCTGATGTTTTACAATTTTTTATATCTCAACTCCATTAATAATTATGATATACAACATGGTTCAAGATCATAAAATTGTAAGTGTTCAAAAAAAGGTTAATTGAGTTGACCTTAACCTTAGTAGAGCACTACCCACATAGTCCCATTAGGACATCAAGTCACTATAGTTATACCTAAGAAAAAGGTGGTGAAACACATCTAATGTTTTGGTGTTTTAAGTATGCTAACTCCATTAATAATTAAAAGATACAACATTGTTATAACTCAAAAATGGTGAGAGAGTGGTAATGGGGTGATTGAGCTAACCTCAACATGAATAGAGCACTACATACATTGTCCCATTAAGACCTCAAGTCACAATCTCTCTGCCTACAAGAGGTGGTGAAATACTTCTAATGTTTTTAGTGTTTTTAGTATCTCAAATTGATTAATAATTATTAGATACAATATTGTCCAAGCTCATAAAACAGTGAGAGAATGGTAAAGGGGTGAATAATCTAACATCAATGTGAATCAAGTGCTACCTACATAGTTTTGTAGGACCTCGAGTCACTATTGTTATACCTATTCAAAATACATCCAATTAAGTACCATAAAGTTTAGGAAAAAGGAAAATAGTAAGGTAAATGATAACATTAATGGCAAGGTGATGCAATAATTCATGGTAAAAAGGTGTTACTCCTAATTTACCCAAAGGTGGTTATAATTAAAAAATCATGAAAAAGGCTTAATGGTACTAATTTTCCCATAGGCGGTTATAATTAATAACACATGATGGGACACTAATTTACCCAAAGGAAGTTATAATTAGTGGAACTAGTTAAACATAAAAACAAATGAAGGATGCAATTTTTGGATCCACTATCACACTAATTTTAGATACTACCATTCAAATGCATAATTCTGAAACAACTATTGAAACAAAATCTATCATCAACCATTGAACATGTCTTAAGTACAAATGAATCTAAAATAAGGCTAAATGTGATAGGAGGGGTTATGTAAAAAGAAATGGTTGGCGAAGGGTTAAGGGTATGATAGAAAAGTAAGGGGATTAATACAAAGAACTAGGTAAAATATGGCATAATTAGACAATCCCTATATACAATAATCCAAATCCCTCAAGCATAAAAATGTTTAGGGTAAATTATGTTCATTGGATCATCAAGTTCATATCCCTCTAGTGTAACAACCTTGTACGCTCCAGAACCATATATATAAACACCTATGTAGGGAGTTTGGTTGGAAATTTTTCTTTTTCTTGGATTCAACATTGACATTCTTCTAATTGTATTTTAGTATTAACTCACTAACCTTGAATTCATTATTCTTAATTTGTCTATTATATTGGTCTGTATGTTAGTTCTGATAAGCTTGAAGATTATTCAAGGTGGCCAAATGTTTACTATGAAGTAGTTCTAGTTCCTATAAGTGAGCCACTCTGTAGTCTTCATCATCGCTGATGTGTGATAATGTACCTTAGATAAAAGGCAACACAACATCAATAGGAAGAATGTCTTTAGTTCTAAAAACAAATGAATAGGGTGTATCTCTTATTAGAGTAGGGAATGTGGTAATATATGCCTAGAGGGAATTAAATAGATGTGAGTGACAATTATGACTAGCATCATTGACAATCTTCTTTCGAATGTTGAAAATCATTTTATTAGAAGTGTTAGCTTGCCCATTAACATGCAAATAATAAGGGGTAGAGAAATGTTTTTTGATGTGTTATTGAAAATAGATTTATTTCAAATCCTTATTATTCAATGACCTTCCATTATAAGATACAATATCAAAAGGGATTATATACTATAAAATGAGATGGTTGAATATTTAATTAGATATCTAAATACCAATAATGTAAGTGAGGGGAACGGATTCTAATGACTTAGTGAAGTATTCAGTAGTAGTCAGGATGTGTTTATGGTTATCTGATGGGGTTGGATTGATATTCCTAACAAGGTTGAGTCCCCATATTGAGAATAGCCATGGTGTTGTCAATGGTTTGAGTGTCTTTTTTAGAGCATGAATCAAATAAACGTGATTTTTAGACATGACACACCTATTCACATATGCATTTTCATTAACTTCCATCATTATCCAATAATAATTAGTACACATTAATGTTTTGGCTAATATTTCCCTAATGGTGTGGGCTCCACAGACTCCTTCATGGACTTCTCTCAATGCTAGTATGGATTCTACTGAAGGTAAACAGTGGAGCATAGTGCCATAATAGATTGTATGATACAAAGTTGGTTTGAGTAAGGTATAGTGAAAATATTTTTGGGTGAAGGATTTTTATTCTTTATGTGATAAATTGGGAGGTATAGTTTGGTTTTTTAAGATAGGCATATATATATGAGTACCATGGAAACATAGGACTACCAATGTCACAAACCATCTTAATGATTGATTGTTCATGTCTTGGCACTAAGATATGTTAAAAAAAAATTGATAATACCTAAATATATCAATGATTTGGATCATAGATATAATAGTGGCCATAACATTTGTTATTCTATTATTGACCCAAGGTATTCTTTCAAATTAGATGTTCACAATCTACTATTTGACAGTATCGACCATACATTTATAGGGCACCAAATTCTCATCTTGGATTTGGTATTGATCTATGTCTGATTGATGATTAAATAAGAATAACCATACACCAATAGATGTTAAATGTTCTAATGTAATGTTTGATAAAAAATTGTAATGAGAGTTTTATACTTGGCCATGTTATTGGTACAAGGAAATCCAATACAAAATGACTTAGGAATGAGATCACCTTGAGGTGTAACAAATAATATTCCATCCCCTAATCCATGATTAATGAATGATCCATCAATTACATCTCCCATTGTTTGGCTTTAGTAGGTGCATCTACTTCTTCAACAGTCATGATGGCCTCATCTAAAAATCTAAATGTAAGATGCTAAGTATCTTGATGAGGAGCTTCAACAAGTTGATCTATGAGTACTTGACCCTTAATGGCTTTTTGGTTGGCATATTCAATTTCAAAATCACTGACTAGCATTATCCATTTTTCCATACAACCCCGTAGAGATTATTTGGAAAGTATGTACTTGAGTGGATATACTTTGGATATAAAAATAGTCTTGTTATTAATATATAATGATGCAATTTTTTAGCATCAAACACCATTTATAAACAAGATTTTTCAACCAATGTATAGCTATGTTCAGAGGTAACTAATGTTACTCTAATATAATACATGACATGTTCCTCTCATATTCATCATGTTGTGATAAAATTTCCCCTGGGACATTCTTATTTGCTAATAGGTAAAGAAGTAATGTCTTGTTTGGCGTCTATGGTAACAAAAAATATGGGTTGGCAAGATTTTCTTTAATCTTATTAAATGATTTTTGGCACTCTTCATTTAAGGAGAATGTAACACCTTTCTTTAGCAATTACATAAATGGATAGATTTATTGGCTCATTATGAGGTATAACATCTAATGGATTGAATTTTGACTTGGAAACTATGGATTTACTTCAAGTTAGACATAGGTGGCATTTCTAGAATTACACAGACTTTGGCTGGGTCAACTTCAATTCCCCTATAAGAGACATTGAATCTTAATAGTTTACTAGAATTTACACTATAAATTTATTTAGATTAAGCCTAACATTGTACTCATAAATTCTCTCAAAGATTCTTCAGAGCAAATTTAGGTGATCAACATGGGTCATTAATTTAACAAAAATAACATTGACATAATCTTCAAAATTGTCATGTATCATGTCATGAAAAATCACCATCATAACTATTTGGTAAGTGGTTATGGCATTATTAAGTGTAAGCAGAATTACCCGATAACAAAACATTCCCCATGGAGTGTTGAATGTTATATTCTGTTCATCTTCTGATGTTATCTTGATCTAATTATAAACTTAAAATCCATCCATTAGAGAGATCATTTCGTAGCCAGTCGTTGAGTCGAATATCATCTTAATATTAGGTAATTAAAAGTCATATTTTGGTATGCTTTATTCAAATCTCTAAAATCAATGAAAATTGAGAGAACTTATAGATTTTTACTTGCTGACATAATGTTTGGAATCCATTTTTAATAGTCGATTAGCCTAACACATTTTACATCTAGAATTTTTTCCAACTCTTTATTTATTAACACAACAATACGAGGATGCATCTTATATAAATTTTATTTAATAGGATTGGCAGTAATGTGTATATCAAGATGGTGTAAAACCAACGTGTTGTCTAAACCTGGCATATTTTAATAAGCCAATGTAAACATATGAATAAATTCACTCAAAAGGGTTGTAAAATATTCACATTCCTCCTTAGTGAAGTATGCACCTAGCTTAATTCACTATGGGTCCTTTGGAGTCCCAATATTTACCTCTAAAGTGTCATCAAATAGAAGTGTAGAACCATAATATAGAATAGTTGGTAAGGATTTGAATTCATTAGAAAATTCCTCTACATAAAATATATCTTATAATTATCCTAAGCTAGGAGAATCAAAATCTCCTAATGCTGGCATCAACCATGATACAAATATTTTAGGGAAGTCATGAATAATCTATACAAAATCATGCTAATCCTTGATGGTGATATTTGATACATAATTAGGTTATGGGCTATGAATCGCCTATGATTCATAGGAATAGGGGTGAAAATCCCTATATGATGGCACTGGAAATTGGTTTTTACCAAGAGACTTACCTTTTTCTTTACTTTTTCCTAAGTCAAAAAGTAACCCAAAGAGGTTGTGACCTTTTGACCTCAATATTCAATTTTATTTTTATTTTTGGCTAGGTAAGTTTACCCTCTCTCTAAATTAGGTAATATGATCCATAGGAAATCAGTACTTGTAGTCTCCAGGCAGTATGTGACTCTATAATCTTAGAAAGTTACATATGGCCTCTTCATTTTTGAACTTGTCTAATGGCATTATTGACTCTTGATAGTCTTAGTCTATCAATTAGGGATGGTAAAGGGTTAAATATGAATATTTGTAAATAGGGATAATGATTCATATGGCATGTGATTTAAACAACTTTATAGTTGTAAGGTCATTATAGATGTTATAATTGGACCCTACATCACTACAAGCATCATCATCACTAGTTATTATTGTTAAAACATGAATAAGGTATGTGGGGTCACCCTTAGGTAATTTAATCTAATACCATGAGTTACCTTATACTTAGTCATTGATATTAGTTCAATCGTGCCTTCCTGATGTAACCTGAGGCAACTGCCTTCATAACATAGGCGATCCATAATTTGATTGGGAATAGGATACTTCATACTTTAGCAACAGTGGGCTAACTCATCAGTAGAGAGCCATGAATCATATTCTATTAAGGGGTCCTACCCTAAGCTTGAGGCTAGTTTAAAAATAATGGGCTTGTTTAGCTAAGATATTCCTTTGGTGTCCCATGCCATATTAGTAATCTTAGTTGTAGATCTGAAATTGATCTATATGGAATGCATTATAGGTACTATATTGTCCAATACTTTTTTTAATGACATAAATAGTTGGAAATTTCTAGTGGAGACATGCAGAGGTAGAGGCCAAGTTGTCTAGGTTAATATAATTAGCTTTTAGCCCTAGTTCAATGGCATTTCCTTTATCAAATTTTTATGCATTTGATTTGGGCATAGGGTTCATGCCAAACTCATAGTTTTATCTTTTATACTCAATTTCAAGGCATTTACAATACTGATATGAATGAATATTAGTATGTATAGTCACTTCCATTCCTTAGTGTGTAAATTTTATTAACTAGATTCAATGTAGAAGGTATAGCCTTGATTTCATGAATCTAGGGTCAGCCTAATAATAGATTGTAAGATAGCTCCAAACCTAAAACATGACTCATAGTGTCATAGGTAAATGGGCTAATGACAACTATCAAGCTAATGGTTCCCTAAGACTCACATTATTTATTATCATATTTCTTGATAATGATGGTTTCTGGATGCAAGTCAGCTAACGTATATACATGATGCTTGACAATCCTTAAATACATGATATTAAGACCCAACCATTGTCTGTAATGACATGGTTAACCTGATGTTTTTTATACCAACTTCAATATAAAACCAAATATTATGCACAAGAACTAGAGAAGACATATCACTTTGGTCAAAAGAGATACATTGGATAGGGGCCAAGTGTCCTACCATGGCTTAGAATTTATTTGAGTGATATCATCTAACATAAGGTATTGGTTTAGAGACTCATTAAAGATATCTTTATGAATGGTAAACGTGCACAAAATATCCATAATGGATATGTGTACAAGTGTCTTATTTAGTTATTCCAAAATATCATAGGTTTTTCCTTGATTCTTATTAGTTGGTTTATTTTTAATAGGCATGGAAGGATGAATAGGTTAGTTTTAGTATTTGGTTATAGTTATCTAATGGTGACCCTCGATAATTAAGTTACAATTTCATAATCTTGACTTGGAACTTAGATTTGGTAGTTATCTGGGTAGGTAAGGAAGCTTTAAATGGTGTGGTACCTACTTATCAACATGGCTTGTAGAAGGATGACCAACATAAGAAGGTTGGTTGGCATTATTTGGAAAATAGGCATTGTTACATGAAATTCCAGGTCTATTGGAAGTTGGTCTATGGTTGATAGTGATGGTGACAACATGACCACCTAAAACATGTCCTACAACATTTTTTTAGGTATAAGTAATAGCATGATGACCTCCTTGGTTGGGTTAGTCATTTAGCCCTTGGTTCTAACCATTCTACTATTGTTATAATGGTTGGCATTTTTGTTGTTGATTCTATGGTTGAGTTCTTTGTTGTTATTTTTGTTTTTAGTACTACTGGTGGTTGTTGTTATGGTTATGATAAATAAATAGATTCTAGTATATATCAAAGTTATGATTGTTCATAGGAGCATGTGTATCTCTTTATATCTCTATGTTCTCCAACATGTTCTTAATCATATGTCTTATTTGGATACACCATCTTATGGAATGTCTACGTACATGATGGTACTCACAAAATTCATTTTATTTGTACTAGTGACAAAAAGGAGTATCTTCGGGAAATAACTTTAGTATAGGCTAACTAATCATATTATCTTGAACCAATATTTTGAACAAAAACTCAATGGGCTCACCAAGGTCACTTAATTGGTGGGAAAAAGGTGGTCTTCTCCTTGGAGGATGGCCTTGTAATTGGTTTTGATTTTATGGTAGTTGGTTTTATAGAGGTATTGGTTAAATTTATGGAGTAAGTGGTTGTTGAGTGGGTGGAGGTATATAAATAACTAGTGTTTATACTATCTAAACATGGTGTGATTCATTAACCCCATTGCTAAAAACATTCTTAATATAGTTTTAGGCTTTAGGTTTTTTGTTGTTGGCTTGAGGTGGCATTAAAGCAAGTATTTGAGTTTGGTTCTGATTGGAAGAGAATAACTTGATTATAACTTTTCTAACAAGGGATTTATCAGCATGTATTTTTTTTATATGACCTCTTTGAATGTATGAGCACATTTCAATTAAATATTGCAGGATATATCAATGTGTATGCTCCTTGTAAATATTATAGCTAAATTTTTATCTTATAGATTATGTGTAAATTAGCTTGTTAGGGCTCTCCAATGTTGCAAGTATGTAATGAATCTTTCACTAGTCTTCTATTTGTCTTGGCCTAGATCTATAATAGTAATATCATGCTCAAGATTGTATGAAAAGTGATGTATAAACTTATCTGAGATATCATTGAAGTTAGGCACATAGTTATTCATAATCTTAACACCTATTCCAAGGCTTATCCCGTTAGACTCCTTGGGAAGAGTATAAGAAATTATATATTATTATAAGCCACCAAATAGAAGGCAATAAATAATTATTTCAAATATTCTCTAGGGTCACCTTTGCCTTTGAATTTGTCAAATTTAGGTGACTCATAACCTGGTGGAAATGATATCTGTAGATATTCCATGTTAAATGGATAAGATCATATCTCATTCAATTTGAATTTATTGATTTATTTTCTAACCTATATCGCTTGAATTACATCTTTCACAAGTTGTAACTCTTAATCTAGGAAATTAGGAGTGGCCTATTATTATGCGAGTTGTACGATCAAAGGTGGATTACTTTGACCAAGGTAGGTATATTTTGGGATACTAGTTGAATTGGATGGATAACCAAGTATGTGTATATGTTAATTAGGGTTATAATGTGGGTATAGAATACAATTTTGTTAAATCACATTTTAGTTCAAGTTGGATACATAACCTTGGCTAGTGAGCTATGGCTAAGGTAATGACATTTGGCCTTGTAGAATGTGTTGGTATTGATGGGATTGGGAGGGAACTTTTTGTCTACATGTTGAATCCTGTTGGATATAGGGGATATGTTGCTGACTAGATCCTTATTTCTGGAGGTTTTGGTAGTTGGATCCTTTTTGTACATGTGATACCTCATGGGTGAAAGCTAATTATTGTTGAGCACATGGTACCTACTATGCATAAGAACCTTGTTGTTGGGTAAACACATCTTATTGAATTATTACTTATTGAAATAACACTTGTTGATTTATCATATGTTACTTATTTGATAACTATTATGGTTTTGGCATTTGTTTATTGAACAAGTATTGTTGACTAACTGACAGTTTATGACCAATAGGAATACATTGTTAGTTAGGCAACATCTATGATTTATAAGGTATGTTTATCTATAGTTTTTATGGTAGAATATTCATTGTCACCTATTGAGGTGGTCTAGTGTCTTTCACTGGTAGTGGTAATTTGGTATTTTATTGACATGTTTCCCCGTATTGAACATTTGAGGAAGCAGGTTGTTGGGGAGTGGAGCTTACTTGTTTATTTTTGGAAATAGGTGTACCTATCCCTTATTTTTATAATCCACTCATGGCATTATTTATAGTAACAAATTGGGTATTTCTTTGTGGTAAATTAGACCCACTTTGGTTTAAATTAGATTGCACTTATGTGTTATTCATAATGTTTTGAGTGGTATCTTCTTTTTTATCAATATTATCTTATATCAAAATATGGATACTATACATATCACCAACCAACTTGTTTTGGCTAAATAGGTCTATGTTTTGACTTGCATAACCTTAGGCATCTATTTGTTGTCCTATTGAAGGAGTTATATCAACAAGCGTTATGTTAGAATAACCCTTGTATTGAGGTTATGAGGTAGATTGAGATACATTTGGTATTCTTGCTGAACTTGTTCCATTTGTTCATCTATAATACCCTTTCCTTTTACAAACATATCTTGGTATTTTTGGGTCATTTGGACCCAATATTGGCTATAACTAGTAGATACCTATTCAAATGGTTGAATTTCTAGCACATTTCTAGGCATTCTAATCAAACTACTCAAACTTTATTATGGGAAGTTTGGTAGAAAACTTGCCCATACTTTCATAAATCTAACTAGCACTTCATCTTTGTTTTCTAAAAAATTACATTCAAATAAGTATGTATCTTAGCTACTTTGGGTTGGCATTGTAACATAATATATATTTTATTTCTAGTTTTGTTTAATGTTAGGCGTCATTTGAGTAAGGTATTATTGCATTTTCTCTAGATCTTGGCATGGACAAGTAGGCATAGTTACCAACTACTTAACTAAATGGTCATGCCTTTCTTAAATGTATAAGATGTTAAAATCTGGATAAGGATCCATCTCATAAGTAATGTTGGCATCCAACTCTTTAATAAAAAGGTCGTTAGTCATAAAATTTGCATAGCGAGGATTATACATGGTCTTGCTACATGTGTGATGAGGCAAGTTTAGATCCATGGATAGGTCACATGACAAATAAAATATCTCAAGGTAATGAAAATTTGAGATATAAAAATGGCGTTTAACTCTATAAAAAAGACAAAAAGGGGAAAACAAGTAAACTAGGCAAAGGTAGGATGAAACAAATGTGAAAATGATCTAACAAAATGATATTTATTTACCCAAATTTAGCTATACTCGGAAATAAAATTAACACAAAGGCTCAAAATTATTTATGGCTAAAGTATTAATTTTCCCACAAGCAGTTATAATCAGTCACAAGGGTGTCTAGATAAAGTAGAATAATCAAAAACTAGGTTTAAGAGATATCAATGATTTTACCCAAGGTGGTTATAACCTTACTAAAACAAGGTTAGACTCAAAAATGCAAAATTCAAAGAAAAACTAAAAAATAAACTAAACAAAGGAAATTAGCTCGAGCTAGACTTGGTAATTGGCTTACTTAAGACTCAATGTTTAAATCATGAAAATTATTGGAGAAATGGAACTAAGACATTCAAAACAATTGGCACAATAAACTTCAAACAAAGTACATGTCAACCACTTGGATCAAAATGATTCTCTAAATAAGGAACAAAAGAAACACCAATCGTTAGGTCTAGGCAAGGGGTCTTTTAGATCAAATAGAAAATCAACTCAAGTAACTTATTTGAAACATAAAAGGTAGACAACCTAAGCCCAAATTAGATAAGGCTTTGATGGTAACCTAATTAGTTTAGGATTTCCACTTCAAAAGGTTGAGTTCTAAATTTAATGTAAAAAGACTCAAATGTTCTAATGTAAATGGCTAGACAAAAATGGGTAGAGTAACTGTTCAATTGAAACAAGATAAGTATAATAAAAGCTTAGAAGTTGGTTTCAAAGGTGACAAGAGATTGGAACAAATATGGTAGGTTATGATGCTCCTTCAAATAAATGATATGGTAAATGGTTTTTTATTACAATATCCAAGGCAAAAGTTTGAGATGAAATGGGCATCATAATGATGCCCCATTTAATTAAGAGGAAAAAAAGGGTTTTAGATTAAATTTCTAAGACACAAAGTGTGACACAAATGGAAAAATTAACACCTCTTAAGTTAAAGGGGTGTAAAAGCAGCGTGATTGTTTTAGACATGTTTTGACATGACAACAAAAAAAAATAGTTTTAGTCTAAAAACACACATGTAAATCAAATAAAATATAATTAGTGCTTATATCCATCCTATATCCTATAACTAACACAGGTGTGCATAACTTTAGCCAATATACCAATGCTTATGAGGAATTAAGTGTTAATCCAAAAAATAACGTATAGGTGTAGGTTGATATTTTTATGCACCTTATATCTCTCAAGAATTTATATCTAGAACAAACTTAGAGTGAGAAACACTTGGAATTTGGCATAAAATTCTATAGAAAGTGGGGATTTATCTAAAATCTATAAGTTTCATGTGTACTAGTTGGTTCTAAGTGTGGATAACATAAGGGGTGCAATCACATCAATTGGGTTCATACCATCTAACTTAATATGAAAGGGTCTATTCCTTTGCATAATGACTCCATCCTTGTACTTATTAGTAGATTCTAATGTTTAGCTAGACTTGACTTGGATTTTCATTAGGATTGGAGAGACTAGCTTCTCAGCGCTTTGACAATCCTAATATCATGTACCATAATTTTTATACCTTTTTGTATATCAAAGTTGATATGATGATGGAAAATGAAAACCTAGGTCAAGGCACACCTAAAGAAGTTTTGGGGAGGTGATGAACTCCCTCCCATAAGCTAAATGCATAAAAATAAATAAATGAAAAAATAAAGACTTTAGAGGTTAATTTTTAGGTCATTCAAGTCACTCAAAGCTTGGGGAGAACATATGTGACGTGATTTATAATAATAATAAAAAAAATGGAATAAATTAAGTGATTTTGGTTACCTAAGTTTCCTAAATACGACAGAGGAGAGTATACACACAATAGTTCTTAGTTTTTCACAAACAAAGAAGCTAAGCTAAGAGCATTGAAATTCTAGCTAATAATGAAAAATAAACATAAAGTGAAAAATCTCTTAATATTTCTAACTAAAATGTGTGTTCTTTTCAATAGCTCTAAATCAAAGTGTGATTGAAAATTTGGCCCTTTGGCCTTGTTTGCACTTGTAAATATTTCAAAAACAACTAAGAGATTAAAAAAATAACTAAATAGATTTTAAGCACCAAATAAATGTATGTGAAATATAAACAATAAAATTTAAACTTTGTTCTTTCCACTTTAGAACCTGAAAATTGTTAAAGGGCTTGCCTATTCAAATGCCCAAAAGTAAGGGAGAAAATAGCAATTTAATTTGAGATCTCGGGTTTCTATTTTTTTGTATTAAAAAAATCAATAATGATCACACACACAGCAATGTTGATTATATAAATTGATGTCAATTCGGTTAAATCATCTATGTTTCTTACAAACACATAAAAACACTCTTATTTTGAAGGAAAAATGGTTAGTGAGAAAATTTTAGTCTCAACATTCTCTTGTTTCTTCAAAAATAAAGGTTAAATGGATAAAAAAATAGACCATTAAACACAAAATAAAGCCAAGAAAACTCAAGAAAAGTAATTGTTAGCCATTTCACTATACTGCTCTATTTTTTACGCAGAGATTGTGGTTGATTCCTACAATCGACGTCGATCTAAAAAATCAGCGTCAATCCATGTAAGTTTGTAAAAAAAAGATGTAAAAATTAAATCCAAAACTCTAAACTTGAAGATTTAGATGCATCCATTAGAAAAACTAAGACTATCATACTAATTTCCTTGGCCATATAGGATGTAAGGTCCCACTAAGCATGCCATTATGTACTTTAGGAATTCGAAGAGGAAACAATATGTAGATTAGTCTCTTGTTAGTCAAAATGAGAAAACATAAAGAACAACAATGCGATAATACTAAACCCTATTGCCTAAGAACTAAGGAGAGCATAACACAATAATCAAGAGCACAAATAGAGATGAAGACAATATAAATTTCTTACCTCCCTTGTTGCATATGATACTTGTTGGCATAAGAATGTTCATGCTAGGCTTATGACGATTGTAGTCTCTTGGAAATGATCTTCCAATGTGCTAACATATTTTTGATAGTCAGTTGTGGCTTTGTGTTGATGTTTGGCATAATTTTGGCATAATAATTCTAGTCTCAAAGACCTCAAAAAGATATTACAACATGATAACCTTACACACAAAATTTCTTATACCATGGTGTGGGCACTTGTATTTATAGCTCAAAGAACTAACTCTAACAAGAGGTAGGATTAGGATAAATTCTAACTTAAGTTATGTATAAATTAACTTTGGTTAATTCAATCTAAGTCTAAGAGGGTTTAAGGCACTCATAAAATCATGACACCTTAGTTTATGATATTTGTGAGGCATGAGAACTCACTTTAGATATTTGTGAGGTGTGAGTCATATATTTATTTGAATATTAATGAGATAATAAATCAATTTATTATCTCATTTGACTCTTTGACTTCATATTTGGTTTAAATTCTTTTTTTAGTAAATGGAATTGACTAATTTTATTTAGAATTTTTTTAAGGCAAGTTAGTTATGATTTGCAATATAATTAGTCTTGATTAGTGATTTTTAGCTTTTGTAAATTTATTTAAATGTCATGAGTTAATAGATTGAGATGCCAAAAGTTCTAAATTATTGGACAGTAATTTGACTAGGGTTAGAACTAAACTAGGTTAGTGATGTATACAGGTTAGAACTGAACCAAGTTAGTGATGTTTTTGGGCAATTAAATCCCTTACGTGGATGAATTTGAGCAATTCATTTAATTTCTAGGCTTAAAATGTGTCATTTAATAAAAATTGAACTGAATCCTTATTGAAGTACAAAAGCAGCCAAAACTAAGTATATACAAGATATACATGTCGACCTATCAAAAGTGCACAAAATAGTATATAAAAAACCATCAAAAAACCCTTTTCCATATCTGTTATGATCTTAAATAAATTAAAATACTATGTTACTAATGGTCAACAAATCAAATCATAAATAAAAAACATTCTTAAGTTTATGGATCTCGTATTTGCAATCATGCAATTTGTGCCATGAGTATATAAATTTGATCTTGACCCTATAATCCTTTACAAAATTTTATAGCATAAAGAAACATACCATTTTTAAAATAAATAAATATAAATAACATCATTGTCAATAAAAAATTGAGACACTCACATAAATACATTGATTAGATCTTATCTCACCACACGATGATTACATTTCTAGTCTCTGAACTATGTGCTTTGAGCTATCAAAACAAAACAAAATTTTAATCCCAAAAAATATTTTTACATAAATCTTAATAAAAAAGATTAACAATTTACAAGGAACTATTTACCCAAAAAAAATCAAGTAATGACCTTGTAGACCTATACAAAATTTTAGAAACTAAATGGAATTTCACTCACAAATACTGCATACGTTGTCTCCAACCTATATGAATTGAGCTATCAAAACGAATCATCAAACATGCTCCCATTTATAGCGAGTTCATATATAGATTATATTCATTCAATGTGCCATTAATGATATCATCATCTGACATTAAAAAACATATGCATCATTAAATATCCATTAAAATGGAACACAAAAGAGCTTAATGTCATTGAATGCAACAAAGAAATATCTGTATAACAGAGTTTCCAACATGGAAAAATATACCATGCCATACAGCCTTCGTACCTTTGGGATAGGTCAATGATCCCGCGCTACAGACCAGGAGTGGGGCAACGTGATGATTTGATTTATCCCAACGACTTCAACATGGATGTGGTTCGTATTGAAAGGAAAGCCACAGATAAAGACGATTAGGTTTTTCGTTGTCCCTCTTGCAACGTTGAATCATATTTTTTTGTGTTATATCAATATTCAAGCTTTCAGACAATTTGCTAAATAATTTGCTATGATGGTGCAGTATGTAAATTAAAGTATAGAAATAAGCTAAATATTAACAATTACTTTTCAATATGAATAACTAAGACACGAATACATCCACATATATATTTGGTCTTCAAATGTTTTGAACGTAGAGGAGATTTTAATTAGGGAATGGTATCTCTCATTCATCAAATAACAAATGGGGAATTTGAAATGATTTTGGAAACATAGGGTTGGAGGAAATAAAAAGTGGAGTAACCTTTTGGATGATATTTGACCTGACGTCGATGAGAATAAAATTTAAATTTTGGGAAAAATGACCTTTAGGAAGAAAGAAAAGCTTTTCATGGAGTATTGGTGTTAGTGTACATATGGATGATATATAATTTATCTTTGTGGGTTTCCCATAATTAGTAGGTGATTTTTATATAATTGAGAGGGATAATGTATAGTACATATTATGTTTTAAGAAATGTCAAATGTAGAAATGTAATTGTAATAGAGATGTGAGAAAAGTTTTTTATTTTTCTGAAAAGTTATTAAAAAAAATTTGTTGTTCATTTTTTACTATTACAAGATTTAATTGCCCAAACTATATATATATATATATATATAAAAAGCAATATTTAATCTATTGCATCATTGATGAAGTTTAAATTGATGTACATGCCAAAAGTTTAAATATAAAATCATTATAAGAAAAAAAAAAAAAAAAGGTCAAAAAAGATAAAAAACCCGTTTTCCATCAGATGAATATTTCCTCTCATTTTAACATGAAATGGATTTTAATTTGTCATATTTCTTGCAACACTGAATATACATAAATTAAAACAATAATTATATCCAAAAGCATAACTTACTAAAGATTTAAAATTATATTTTTGAAAGAGAAAAAACCTAATCAATATTATTTTACTAAATTCACTTTTAAATAAAAATAGTAATGTGGTTCTCAAAGAAATAAAGAACTTATATAATGTGATTAGGAGAAGTGTGGGTTACTTAAAGGGCAATTGCATGTGTAATTAGATACAATACGACTAATGATCTAATATACAATAATATATGAGAGTATGCAAAGGATGTGTGTTATAATAAGAAATAAGTATTTACTCTGGAATAGGTGTAGTAGTAGGATCTAAATGATCAAATTATTCATGTAAGAGTGCAACACTAACCTGTAAAGTGTGAATGAGTGAGTCATGTTATACAATTTTTGTGGGAAGGAATGTGTTATGTGTTTTGAGGGTCTTATTTTCCTTGATAAACTTAACAATGTCTACATGAAGAAAAAAAAGATTAGAGAAGAGCATTTCATTATTCGATGTCAAATTAATATTTACTTTCATTAGAGTATCGACATTACGATACGAAGTGATTATTTTAAATAGAACGATAATACACTAAAAAAGGAGCATTAAAAAAATCTATAATGTTAAATCATTTATGATCCAAATTTATAATTTATCTTTTTATTTTAATTTATTAATTAAGTTAATTTCCTTTTATTTTTTTAGGTTGATTAATCCATTTACTTGTTTTATCTAACCAACTCCCTTAAACTTTTTCAAAAGTTACATTTTATACTTAAATAAATGTACTTTTACATTGAATAAATTTCTTTGATATCATTTCGTCCACTACTCCCAACCCAACAATGGTATCAGAACTGGAGAATTGAAAACACAAATTCGAAAGATAAGAATAAAGTTGTACGGCCTTCATTTCATATTGTATTTTTTTAAGGAAACCTTTGGACAATTTTATTTGCATTCTCTTTTTTTTTAATCCAACTGAAATAGCAAGCAAGTTCTCCGGACTCTTATAGAGCCCGACCATCTAAAGAATAGTGGCGCAGAGAATTAAATATTTTGAATACCTTGGCACTTGAATTTAAGAGCTTTTTTTTTTTACATCTGAGTAACAGAAATTTGTGTTTGGCATCAAACAATAAAACTGTAGCGAAGATCTCTTTCATTTATGTTCCACGATGTGCAACTCCACTTCTATCTGATTCTTTCGAATGGTGTATTAACTATGTTCTCTACCTTTTGTATGGTTTGTGAAACATTTTTTTGACAGTGGACGAGTTCATTACAGTTTTTAAATTATAAAAAGGTGAATGCCACAAGGTCGTAGTGTAGTACGGTGGTTGTCCCTTTTTGTTTTATATGACAACATAATTCAGTTATTATGAATACAGAAGAATCTGGTACAGATCTGTTTATGCTATGAATAATCTAGAGATTTGAAATAGTTGTAAGTGGATTAAATTCTTGCCACAAATTTACGGTGTTGTCCACTCGCCAGGACGCAACACAGAAACCGGAATCACTCATTTCCTTTGTTGAAATCCTTTTTTTTTGGTTCCCATGTAGAATGGACACATTGTAGACTTGGCACTGTGGACGCATTACCTTGATACGGAGTGAAGATTCTAGTCTTTCAAAAACCTAATATAAAGCTAATTTTTACCGCCAACAAACAAAAGGCCCAATAAACATTTGGTAAAGTTTTCCAATATATGTAAAAAAAAAATATTACTCTTCATAACCAGAAAACAAATGATAAGTAGCATTTGTTGCCTTTATACATTCAAATTAATTAGAGTCAAGTTGGTTATTAAAAGTTTTGTTGGTTACTTGCCAACAAAGAATTATCCTATTCAAAACTCTTCTAAATGATTATTTGGTCAAACTTAGTATTTTTATCAAAATTAGTATCCTTATTTGTTTTTTTGGTAGTAATGGAAATATAAGGGTGTAAAAGGCAATCTAAGGTGATGCAATTTTTAAAAAAAAATTCAAAATCTTTATAATTAGACATTATTTGTTGGGTAAAGGCTAAACCATAATAGCATTCCTTTTTTCAAACTTGATTGTTTTTTAGCATCATAGATAAAAATATATGTTTGATCTTTGGAAATGGTAGATTAAAAGTTAAAAACTAAAAATAATAGATCTTACATATGGAAAACACTCTGATTTTTAATGAATTATTGGAAATAACAAAAAAATAAATCACAACGCCCACTAAAGCGACTAAATTGGTTGATTACCAAAAATGTGATAAAACAGTACTAACACTGCTAAAATCATATTACACTGCACAAGTGATTATTCATATTGAAGCTATTAAATATGGTGCATGGAAAGCATGGAAATCATTAAAGAACTTATATGACAAACAACTTGCATAAAAGAAAATTAACCTTCTGATGCAACTTTTAAACAATAAATTGGTAGATGTTGAAGACATTTCTGAATATATTTCATGAATGAAAACATATAAATAAGAATATTACACAATAGATGGAAAGATCGATGATGTCATGCTCATTTATATCACATTAAATGGCCTCATTTATGTGTACACTAAATTATTTGAAATGTTTTAACTGAGTGATAACCTCAATGATTCAACATCCAACTCTATTTATGAGTTTTTGAGTCAACATGAGTGACATTTTATAAAGAAGAGGAGTAAGTCTACTAAATAGGGTCACTATACAAAGGTTAGGTCACATCATAGAAATCATCACCATGTACATAGGGAGTTTCAAAAACATTTTGTACAATAATTTATGAGACATTCCTTGAGCCAATATCCACACCATTCTATATAGTCCCCATAGCATTCTCATCTGTACTCTTTAAGATATTCAAAACTAGACATCACCATAGGCACTCTACTCACTCCAATGGTTCTTCCCATGATTTAGATTCTCACAGATCTCTCCAAGATAGGAAGGAGCCCAGATGTTTTAAATTTAGTGATATTGGACATCTTGCAAATGTATGTCAATCTCGATGACCCCACTCTCCACAAAATATGTCTAAATAAAATTATTTGAATTATTCTAGTTGAAGATTTTCTAGTTAATCCAACTATTTAAGTTATTTGACACTTCCTCTGATCAAGAGGCATCCTATATGATCGAAGTCTTTGGTCCTAATGGAACTGACAATCATTTTTGCGTGATTAGTGATTCACCCATCTTGTACAAGCTGCTGAGCTCAAGACTATGGATAGTGTAGTAGTTTTTTTTTTTTTTTGTGTGTGTTCTTATTTTCTTATAGTTTTGGCTTTATATCCATGATATTCATGACATGGAGCAAACATGATTATTTGAATTTTTTGTCTCGATGTGTAGATTTTCACCTTTCACTCGATAAGGGAGAAGATATAACATTGGTTTGTCTACAATTAGTTATCAGTGATAATACAAGTTAATAGGGATTGGTATCACTTTTAGTGTTGGGTAAAGGTCATTAGTATTTTTTGGACACTAGCGAGATGTGTCATACATCGTACAAGTTGGTCACTTTGATGAGATTCTATGTGCAACCTTATGTGGATCGATGTAGTTGGAAGAATTTGATCATAGTAGATGACTAGGATTTGATAATGTTCATCATTTTTTTATGTCACAACTCATAGTATGAGCTTATTTATGGATATATATGAATTTTTATCATTACTGAGAGGTAAAATGCACCAATTTTACTTGCATCATATTTTATTTGATGAATTCAGAGTCATTTCTGTAGTTATTTCCTCTTTTATACCCACTTTGATCAAGGAGGATTTTTTTAAATCATTTATGATCAAAATTTGTAGTTTCTCTATCTATATATTTACTTGATTTATTATATTAATTTATTTTTGTTTGTTCGAGTTAGTTAACCTGTTAGTTGGTTTTATCTCACCAAATATGGTTAGTTATTTGAAAGCGTATGCTATATCATAATAACCAACTCTCATAATCTCCTTAAAATCTTATGCTCTATCACAACTATTAGTTAACCAAGATGAACAAACAAAATTAAATTAAATTAAATTAATAAACAAAATAAATAAATAAATAACTAGACAAACTACAACTTTGGATCATAAATGACCCACCAAACACCTTTGGTCCAAAGAGGTATAGAAGATGAAAGAAATAGAGAAATGAATTTGAAATTATCAAAAAAAATCTAATGGAATTACAACTAGTGCATTGTTCCTCCTGGTACTGATCAAAATTAACGTCATTACATAAAAAATTCTAACTTGTGAGTTGTGGCATAAAAGTCTGATGAATATGATCAAAACTTTATCATCTATTATGATCATTTGCAGTGTATTGGAGTAAAACATGATCAAAGACTATATAACAACATTAGTCTAGATAAGGATCCAAATATAAGCCCATCAAAATGACCAACCTATACTATGTATGACACATCTATGTAAAACAAACATTGATAACCTTTTTTAATGAACCCAAAAACTATCAAGATAATAAAAATTACTAATAGGTTGAGATCTGAAATGATACTCAGAATTGATTTGTATTGAATGAATTGAAATACTTAAAAACCAAACTATGCTTAAATAAGCCTCAACTCAAAAAATTTAGTTGACATACAAAATGTTAAAAAAATTAAAATTTTAAAAAAATTCTTTTATTTTTAGTAATTATTATTTATAGTAAGTTTTGCATGCAAGCATGTGTAGATATAAAAATATCTCAAAATAACCCAAATAATGAAATTAGACTATGGTATGAAATTTAATTGAATTTGATGTTTGATCCTAAAAATATTCAATTTTTAAAAATAAAAAATTCTTAAAAAATCATTAAATTTAATTTTAGACCCTCAGATGATCATGTATGGCATTTGAAAAATATATAAATAAACTATAAGTGGATAAGAAAGCTTAGAATAACATCAAATTTTTTAAGATAATAATTTTGGCATGTTTAAAAGCTCAAACAGAGCTATGGGTCCAAAGTTATGGCCTTTGAAAGATTGGCCTATTTTTTTAGCATCATTCGCCTCTGGTAGAAAATAACTCAATTCTTACGAGTTACCCTGATTGTATTGTTGCCATTTTTATTTGTCAATATTATTCAGCTCCCACTCTATAATCCAAGTGTTTTCTTTTTTTTTCAATCCTTCCCACTTCACCAAATACCGATTATAATTTTGTTTCCTTCTACTCACTATCTTCATATCCAAACACTGCACTATTTATTCCTTCTTCTTCTTTCAAACTTTTTGTTCCTAATTTACTTATTCATCTTCATCATCTTCACCATATTATCCATGGAATTCATAAAAATCTCAAACATTAAATACTTGAGAGATATAAAAATTCTATGATAAACTCACCTCATAAGTGTTGTCATTGATTTTCTTCAAATTTCTACATGGTCCAATTTTTTTGTACTTCACTTTATTATATGTGCATTTTAGAAATCTTTCTTCCCTTTAGTAAACCATTACCAACTCTACTTATTCAAATACCTTGGGTCTTCTTTTGACATCTATTGATGCTTTATATTTCTCATTACTTTCCTACAAGTTTCTTCTCACTCCATTTGCAATTATTGCATGTGCTATGTAAATACTTCTACATCATTACTAACTCACTATGTAATTGGTAATTGTATCAAATATAAAATACCCATAGGATTTATCCCATAAACATTTTGAAATGGTGACTTTCTTATTTATCTATTCACTAAAGTGTTATATGAAAACTCAGTGTATGGTAAAGCAAATTCCCATTGCTTGGGGTTCTCTTCCACTATGCATCTCAACAAAATTTTGAAACTCATAATCAAATTTTTTGTCTATCCATCTATTTATGGGTGAGATGCACTACTGAATTGTATCTCAGTGTCCATTTTCTTCCACAAAGTCCTTCAAAAATGACAAAATCTTTGTCCCTATCTGAAGTAATAGTTTTTGGAACAACATGTAACCTCACAATATCCTTAAAAAATAATTTTTCAACTCTAGTGGCATCATTGGTTTTATTACATGCAATGAAATGAACCATTTTTTAAAATATATGTACAGGAACAAAAATTGAATTATTCCCTCTCTGTGTGTTTAGTAATCCCAAGAAAAAATCTATACTCAAATCTATCCATGATCCTCTTAGAACTGGTAATGGCATGTATAATCCGTTATCTTTTATGAACATTCTTTAGCCACCTAACATATCCTACACCTTGAAACATACCTTGTCACATATTTATTCATCTTTGACCGTAAAAACTTTTCCTCGACCAAATCTATTGTATTCATCTTACCAAAATGTCCAGCCAAACTGCCACTATGTAATTCTCTTATTATATTATCTTGTAGAGATCCAAATGAAATGCATAGTTGTTTCTCTTTGAAGAGATAACCTTCTCGTATAAGATACTCATCATGAATAGTATCCATCCCTGCTATTAATAGATTCTGACATTACTCAACTACCTTTCCATAATATGGATTATTATCATATAATTACTTGATAGATTAAAATCGAACTACCTCACTCACTAGAGTAGTTAATAATTTTACTCTCTTCTTCAATGCATCATCTACTTAATTCTATTTTCTTAATTTATGTTTTAACACAAAAATATACCCCTACAAAAAATAAACCCAATTTACATGCCTACTATTCAACTTCTTTTGTGTATTAACATACTTCAAAGCCTCACGATCTATAAATAGGATAAACTCCTTAAGCATCATGTAATGCCTCCAATGTGTTAATTCTTGTATAATTATGAAAAGTTAAACACCATAGGTAGAATACTTTTTCTTACTTCATTTGATTTCTCACTAAAATATGTTATTGGCTTTCCTTCTTAACTCAACATAACACCAGTTCTCAGAAATAAAACATTAAAATAAACCTCAAACACTTTGTTAAAATCTGGTAATGCTAAAATTGGTCATTTGTAATCTTTTTTTTCAAAAACTAAAAAAATTCTATGGTTGCTCTAGGCCAGGCAAATTCTTTCCATCTTATGCAATCTATTATTAGTGCCACAATACTATTGAAATTTTTAATAAATTTTCTATAAAATGTTGATAAGCCATAGAAAATCCTTACCTCTATAATGATTTTCCTAATAGAACACTAAACAATTGTCTTTATCTTTTATTCATCCATTATCACTCTATTTACTGAATCTACAAATCTCAAAAATACCAAACTATTCTACATAAACTTGCACTTTTTAAATTTTACATACTACTTATTTCTTAACAAATCTATTATCATTCTCAAATATTGTAAGTGTTGTTCTTTAGTCTTATTTAATATCAAATTATACAACCACAAACTTACCAATATATTCTTGTAGCACTATATTCATCATCCTCATAAATGTGTTAGGTATATTAGTTAATGCAAATGACATCACCATCCATTCATATAATCCATCTCTAGTCTTGAATGTAGTTTTCCACTCATCTCTTTCATGAATTCAAATCTGATAATAACCACTCCTTAGATCATCTTGGTAAAATATTTTGCTTCTACAGTCATGTACATCATATCATCTAAATGAGGTATAAGAAACCTATATTTTATTGTAATTTTATCAAATTCTCTACTATCCACACACATTCTTCTTTCTCCTTCTTTCTTTAGAGTTAGCAATGTTGGTGTTCCATATGGACTCATATTCTCCATTATCACCTTCTTTCTTAACAATTTAGCAACTTGTTTATTTAATTTTGCATGTTCTGTTAGACTGATTCTATAAGCTACTTGATTGGGTAGAGTGGATCCTATAATCAAATCAGTGTGATGTTGAATATCTCTCTTCAGTGATAAACTATCTAGTGACTCATCAAGCATAACTTTTGCATATTATTTCAACACTCTTACTACTTGTGTTTGGTATTGGCACCATTTCTGTTTCTTAATTTTTTTATACTAATACATAACAACATACCAACTTCATATTTTTGATAATTTTTTTAGTAGAGAGCATATTTTCTACCTTCTTTTTTTTAAAAAGGTAACAAAACTACCTTTGTACCACCTTTCCAAAAATTTTACGCGTTCTTTGATCCATCATGAATTACTTTTTTGTCAAATTTTCATGGTCTTTCGAATAACACATGGCATGAAACTATTAGAATAACATCACACTATAATTCATCATTATAAATTTCTCCTATAGAAAACTTGATTAAACACCTTTTATCTAGTACAACTTTATTCCCTTTCTTAAACCATAAAATATGATAAGGATTAGGATGATTTTTAGGTTAAAAATTTAGTTTCTCTATTATCTCTTTAAAAACCATAGTTTCACTATTACCACAATCCATAATTACTTTGCATACTTTTCCACTTGAAGTACATCCTGTTTAAAAAATGTTTGATTGCAACCATGCATCACTAGCTTATTTATTATGCACTTATTTCTTCCTTGGAGTGATAATCATTATTATCATCATGAGATTCTCTCCAACATCTATAGGTGCAACTTTATCATTTTTCTCTTCTATCTTAACCTCAACTAGGACTACTCTTGGGTGATCTTCTTACCTTCTTTTTTGATCTTGATAGTGTGGACACTTAAATGCTCAGTGTCCTTCTCTACATCTATAACAAACATAAAATCTATTTTGATTCAAAATTCATCTTATAGCACCATCATAACCTTGTCCTCTATGAAATCCTCTTCCTCTTTGTTGGTATTTAAAGCCGCATCTATTATCATCTTGCCTTTTTACACCATGTGATGATTCACCTCTATTGGTATTATACCCACCTCTGGTGGTATTAAAACCACATCATCTACTATATGGTGGGGATTTTCATCTTCTTGGACCAAGATACATTCTTTTGAAACTAAATCTATTTTTTTAATTCTACGTTCAAAGCTAATTGATAAGCCTCCTCCATGCAAAGTTTTCTATGCATGCTAAATTCATCTCGAATAGAAAATTTTGAACCATTTACATACCTTATAGCTATCTAATATTTTGTTTTATCATTCTCCACTCGTATGGAAAATTTATAAAACTCATCTATATACTCTTCTATAATGTGATCTTTTTATTTCAAATTCTGAAATATTTTATATAAGGTTTATGCATAATCCATAGAAATAAATTTTGCCTTCAGCTTCTTCTTCATCTTTTTCCATGAATTTATCTTATCTTTATCTTCTCTCTATCTCTCTTTCTTCAGGTGATGCAACCAAATCATTACATGATCTTTCAAGCAAACTTCACCTTCTTGTCTTCTCTCAAGTCTTTCACTCGAAGAACTTATCCATGCTATTCATCTAATCTATCAACTACTCTAGTTTTAAACTACCTTCATAATATATAACATCAAATTTGATTCCTTCACTTCTTCCTTCTAAATCCCAAACCATCTTCTCTTCCATCAATGTGGTTGCTCTTATTGTTCATTTTCTTGCTGAATTTCTTCATCACAATCTATGTCTTTCTCATCACCACCTTATCTTCTCTACTGATTGGTGATAACCTCAGTTAATCATTCCACTTACCTCTATAACTCTTGTATAGTCTAGTTCATATGTGTAATACCTCTTCATCCTCTCACCATGTATTACTCCTCCAAGATTCAAACATTCTCTAATACTATATAATGAACCTAAAAACTATCAAGATAGTACAATTACCAATAGGCCAAGATCTAAAATAATACTCAAAATTGATTCATATTAAATGAATTGAAATAATTACAACGCAAACAATTCTTAAAAAAGCCTCAACTCTGAAATTATAGTTAACATGCAAAATTAATAAAAAAACCAAAATCTAAAAGAAAACTTCTATTTTTAGCAGTTGATATTTATAGTAAGTTTTGCATGCAAGCATGAAAATCTCTAAAAATATCTTTAAATACTTGAAACATTTAAAATTATCTTATAGGATGAAATTCAATTGAAGTTGATGTCTAGTCCTAAAAATATATAAATTTTTAAAATAATTTTTTTTTGAAAACATCATTAAACATTAATTTTGGACCCTAAGATGATTATGTATTCCATTTTAAAAATATCAAAATCAACTCTAAGTGGATAGGACAGCTTATGATGTCATGAAAATTTTCAAGACGATCATTTTGGTGCATTGAAGAGATCAAATGGAGCTATGGCTCAAAATTTATGGCCTCTAAAATATTGGATTATTTTTTCTATATCATTTTCTCAACATTGAATGTGTTAGTAACCCTTTTCAATGTGTACTATCATTGATGACTAATCAAATACCAACCAATGAAATATCCTATCCCCTATCAAGAGAGAGGTGAGAATTTATGCATCAAAAGAAATAAAATCAAATAATCCTATCTATTACATGTCATAAATATTATCAATATAAATATAAAACTATATTAAAGTAAGGACATAATCCAAAAAATGCTCCTAAAATATATCATTATCTTGAATTTAGTAGCTCACACAAGATAGGTGAATAACTAGTCACTGAAAATAGGTTGTTAGGTTCATCAAGACCAAAGGCCTCAAATATATAGGATACCTCTAGATCAAGGGATGTGTTATAGTAACATCAATAGATATATTATCTAGAAGATATGCCACTATAGTGATCCACATCGTTTGACTTAGCTTTCTTTTTATGTGGAGAGTAGGGTCATTTAAAAAGGACATACATCTACATGATGTCAAATACCATCACATTTAAAACATTTGAGATCTTTCCTATTTCAGTGAGATACAAAAGAAATTGAATCCTGGGAAGATAAAATGGAGTGAGAAGAGCGACTATGGCAATGTCTACATTTTGAAGACCGTAGAGAGTGTTGATGAAAATATTATGGAAACTAACTAAAATGGTGTGGAGAGTGTCTCAGATAATGTCTTAGAAAGTGTTTTAGAGAATGTTTCTAAAATAACCTCTATATATGGTGATGATTTTTTTGATATGACCTGGACATTATATAATGAGCCTATTCATTAAAGTTACTCTTTTTCTTTGCAAATTATGGCTCATGCTATTAAAGAGCTCTTAAAATAGAGTCAAATGTTGCATCATTGAGCTTATCACTAAGTTGCAACATTTTGATAACATTGGTGTATGTAGAAATGAATCCATTTAGTGTGATATAAATAAGCATGCCATCATTGATCTTTCCACCTATTGTGTAATATTCTTGTTTTAATGTTTTCATTTATGAAATATATTTAAAAATGTCTTCATCATCTATGAGTTTATTATTTAAAAGTTTCATATGTAGGTCAATTTTATTGTATGCAAGTTTCTTGTCATATAAGTAAATTAATTTTGGCATGTGTTAGATTTAATAGCTTCAATATGAATAATCCCATGTGTAGTGTAGAATTATTTTAATAGTGTGAGTGAACATGTATCGCATTTATGGTATTAAACTAATTTGGCCACTTTAGTGGGTCATGTGGTTTATTTTTCTATTATTTCACATTTAATTAATTAAAAATGAGCATGTTTTCCATGTATAAACTCTATTAATTATATTTTTTAGGTATTAATCTACCATTTTCAGATATCAAACTTAAATTTTTAAGTAGTTTGCTATGAAAACGATCAAGTCAATAGTGGGGATGCTATTGAGGTTTGGCATTTACCTACCAAATATCATCCGATTACAAAGATTCTGTGACTTCTAAAAAAAAATGCAACCCCTTATATTTCCTTTTACTCCCTTATATCACCATTATTACAAAAAATATATCAAGAAATTGAATGTGATCAAAATACTATGTTTTATTAAATAATCATTTGGAAGGGTTTTGAACATTGGACTTCTTTGTTGGCAAGTAACTAAAAAGAAATTAGCAACCAACTTGACTCTAATTAATTTGAATCTATAAAGGCAATAAATGCTACTTACTCATTTTTTTTTGGTTATGAAAAGTAATAAATGTTTTTAAAAATATATTGGAAAACTTTATGGAATGGTTGCTATGCCTTCTATTTTCCCACGGTAAAAACTTCAATTTATTTTAGGTTTTTGAAAGATAAGAATATTCAATTTGTATAAGGTCTTATTGAATAAAGTAATTTGGTCATCATACCAAGGCTATAATGTGCCCATTCTACGTGAGACCAACGATAACAAAAAAGCTTTCAATAAAGAAAATTAATGATTATGGTTTATGTGTTGCACTCTAGTGATTGGATAATGTTGTATAACTATGGTAAGAATTTAATCCACTTATTTTGCTTTCAAATATTCAAAATCTTTACAGGCACACACAGATCTATACCAAATGCTTTTGTGTTCAAAGTAGCTGAATTACATTATCATAAAAAATGAAAGGGGCATTAATTTTACTACACTTCCACCCTGTGACATTCACCTTTTTATATTTTAAAACTTGAAATAAACTCATGATAATATCAAGTAAAGGCCATAAAAATTCATACTTCTCTTTCTCCTTTGTGTCTTCAATTCTCCAACTTTGATCCCATTGATGGATCATGAGCAATGGAGGAAGTAATATCAAATAATTTATTTACTATAAAAGCATATTTATTTTTGTACATAACATAAGATTTTAAAGAGTTTGCAGGTGTTTGTTATAAAAAATGAACTAACATTTTCACCAACCTAAACAAATAAATAGACAAATTATTACTTTGGATCATAAATGATCTCAAAAAGTCACGAGTAGTGGAAGAAATGGTATAAAATAAATTTATTCAATGTAAAAGCATATTTTTTTAACATAATGTAAGATTTTAAATAGATTATAGGGGTTGGTTATAAAAAAAAAACTAATTGGTTAACCAACATGAACAAACAAAAATAAATTAACCTAATAAATAAACTAAATAAATAAATAGATAAATTTTAATATTGGATCATAAATTACCCAAGAAACTCCCTCTTGATCTAAATGAGTATATAAGATGAAATAACTAAATATTTTTTTTTGAACTCATCAAAGAAACTCTAATGCAACTACAAATGATGCAATGTACCTCTTACTACTAATCAAAATCAATGTCACTCTATAAATAAGTCAACCCTATTAGTTGTGACATAAAACTCCAATGAACATGATCAAATCTTGCTCATCACATGTGATCATTTTCACCATACAATAGTAGAATATGATCAAATTATGTCCAACTATATTGATCCACATAAGGCTCTACACATAATCCTATCAAAGTGACCAACTTTTGCTATTTATGACACTTTTCCATGATTTCTAGTAAATGTTGAAAATCTTTGCTCAAAACTGAAGGTGATAGCAAACCCTATCAACTCGTACTATTAATGATACCTAATAGAAGACCAAATAGTGATATATCATCTTCCCCTATTTGGTGAGAGGTGAGAAGTTGTGCATCGAGAGAAAATAATCACACAATAATGTCTGCTCCATGTCATGATTGTCATGGATAAAAAAACAAAACTAGAAGAAAGCAAGAAAATAAGGCAAAAATGCTACTACAATATATACCAATCTTGAGCCTAGTATCTTGTACAAGATGGGTGAATCATTGATCACTTAAAATAGACAATTAACTACACCAAGACAAAAGACCTTAGCCATATAGGATGCCTTCTTATAAGATGAAGTGTTATAATACCTTGAATATCTAGAGTAACTAAAAGATATACCTCTATAATGATCTATATAATTTTATTTAGCATTATTTCTATATGGAGAGTAGGGTCATTGAGAAAGGCATAGCTCTACAAGATGTCCAATACCACCACATTAAAAAAATCTAAGATCTTTCCTGTCTTGGAGAGGTCTAGAAGAAGTTGAATCGTGGGAAGAACTAATGGAGTGAGAAGAGTACCTATGATGATGTCTTTATTTTGAAGATCTTAGAAAGTGTCGATAAGAATGTTGTGGAGACTATCTAGAATGGCGTGGAGATTGTTTTGGAGAGTGTCTCAAAGAGTTATTTTGAAACTTCATTTATACATGATAATGATATTTTTTATGTGACATGTACTTTATGTGTAATGAGCTTCTTCAATAGACCTGCACTTTTCCTTTGTAAACTATTGATCATGTCGAGTTAGCAACTCACAAATAGAATCAAATGTTGTGCCATTGAGCTTATTTTTAAGCTACAATATTTAAATAAATTTGGTATACATAGAATTGAGACTATTCAAATTTATGGATATGAGCATGTCATCACTGAGCTTATTCTATGTAGTATAATACTCTTGTTTCATAGTTTTCATTCAGAAGAGATATCTAGATACATCTTCTTGAGTGTTAAGCTTTTTATTAAGCAACTATAGTAAGAGATCAATATTTTATAGGCAGGTTGTTTGTCATATATATATTGTAATATTTTTTCATGCTTTTCATGCACCAGATTTAACAACTTCAATATGAATAATCACCTATGCAATTTAGTATAATTTTAATTTTGCAAGTGCACGTTTATCATGTTATTAATATTCAACAGATTTTTATACTTCAATGGGTGATGTGGTTTGTTCTATTATTTCTCAGAATTAATTAAAAATAAGTGTGCTTTCCATGTGTAAGTTGAATTCTTGTAGTTTTCATGTGCTAATTGGTCGCTATCAGAGATCAAACTTACAATTTTAGCCATAGTGGTAAAAGTTGATCAATTCAAGAAAGAGCATGTTATTTCATTCTGATTACAAAGATTATGAGAATTTTCAAAAATAATGCAATAATGACACCTTTTATCTCCTTTTATACCCTTAATCTCCTTTTCCTTTCATTTTTTTAAAACAAAAAATAAATCAAAAAATAAATTTGACTTTGGAGGGTTTGGAACCATGAATCTCTCCTTCACAAGTAACTAACAAAACATAACTAACTTGCTTTAAAAAATATTTAAAAAAAATACTAAAGAAAAAAATATTATAAAAAATTAATTTATGCTATTTTAATAAATAAAGAGCTTTGTATCAATATAAAAATATAAAATAAATAAAACAGATTTAATAGTAAGTTAGAATGATTGTACTTTACAAAATAATTAAAATAAGTTTGACCCAAAATAAATAAATACAATAAAAATAAATAAAAAAGAGTAATAATAAAAGATTGAAATTTTTAAATAACTATAATTCAATAATTCGTAACCAAACCCTAAAAATTAAAATATATTATATAACTAAACAATTGGTGTTTATATATATAAACAATATTATAAATTTATCTAATTATATAAATTTAATCCATTTTAAAAATGTTCATCAAAAGGTTCGTCAGAATATACCTTAGCCTTTAAGAAATATACTGCTTCTCGTTTGTGTATAATATTCTTTTATTGAAATATATTGAAATAATTATTATTTGAAATAAAAAATAATGATTGAAAGAGATGATTACAATAAAACATGATTTAGAATAATAATTTAAGAATATAAGCTTACCAATTAACAAGATATTATTATTTATAAAATATAGATTTATCTTCTTTTATAATTAAAAATTATGTAAAAAACATGATAATGGACTAATAGTGATTTAGAATAGTAAATTAAGAATAGAAACTTACTAATATTCGATATAATATTATTTAGTAACTATATTATTTAAAAAGAAATAGTAAAATTTAATTCAATCATTATATAGTAAATTAAATATTCTCTAATATCAATATAAGGAATATTCTCAAATATAATACATAAAACAATAATAATATTATAAAAACATAATAATTCATACAATTTAATTGGATGAAAGAAAGAAATTATTGAGTTAAAAAAAACCTATAATATCTTTTCTTAATAAATACTAATAACAAATACATCTAATTGTACCCATAAATATGTAACTATAATTTTTTTCCTTCAATTCTGTTTATGTGCTCCCCCCTCTTTTTTTCTTATTTATTTTTATTTTTTTCTATTTAAAAGGCTCCCACCTCTTATTTTTAATTTTAAAATAATTATTATTATTTTTTAATTAAATATTGAAATATAAACTAAAAATATTTATTTTTTTCCACATCCTAAAATATAATCTATTTATTAAATTGAGCAAGAAAATAAATCATATACCAAAAAACTCATTCTACAATAAAACATTTTTAAAATTATATAAATTGATAAAATCAAAATAAATTAAATTCATTTTAACTTTTTTTTATTAAATATTAAAATATCAATTAAAAATACTTAGGTTTTTCCACATCTTAAAATGCAATCTATTTATTACGCTGAACAAGAAGATAAATCAAATACCATATACCGAAAAATCCATTGTCCAATAGAACATATGTAGATTGAGAGAATCAAAATGAATGAAATTCATTTTAGCAATAATTATATTGTCAACCACTTTATTATCAAACTTCGCTCGCAAATTGTATTGGAAAGGATTAAGAGATACATTAAGAACTTAGATAGTTTATGTAAAATTAATTGTACACATATTTAATTTTTTATTTAATAGAAAGGAATATATATTTTATTATTTATTTATTTACATGGTTTTGTTTTCAAACAAATAAAGTATAATGTTAATAATAATTAATGAAAAATATTTAATTTAGCGAAAATGTGAATTGAGATTTACAATCAATCCAATTCTTACAAATTATGAAAAAATATATATTTTTTGTTTTTTGTTTTAATAAAATTAATATTAATAAATGAAGGAAATAAATTTTATTTTTATAGAATTATAAGTTGAATTTCACATACTAGTTTGTAGAAATTTATATATTAAAGATTTAAGGATGTGTTATTTAAATTTTGTTTATTTTTTTTTTAATTTGATTTTATATTTAAAAATACCTTATTAAAACTTTTATATGTAAAAATGTGACTTATATATTTTATTATATTATGTCTTATGGAAATCACACTTTTTTTGAATTATATATTCAATTTTAAATAATTAATATAATTTATTTAGGTACTGTAAAATTAAGTTTAATTTTTTTTTTCATATTTCACAACTATTTTTTGTAAAATTTGTGGAGTTTCATTATTGAAAATATTGCATATTCCATTAATATAATTATTATTATTTTCTATTGATTTATAAGTTATATAAAAATGATCTTGAACTTAAAATTTTATTAAGATTAAATATTAAACATACACACAAAATGTATTAAAAATGATTAAAAAAACGCTTAAAATTATAATATTTGACTTTTTATTTAGCTTCATTGTTGACCACAAATTATAATGTCTATGTCTATGACTGGTGTATCGATTTGAATAATTTATTATAACCATAATTTCTTAACATTTCATGCAACTTAATTATGACGACCATTTCTTATCATTTTATGTAACTTAGTTCACTCAAGAATGTACAAATTAGGACATCTGATGTCATACTACATTTCCCCCACTTGCAAATATATGATTTTTTAACTTTCATTTCAAATTTGAATCATCACATCCTTCATTATTTTTAAGATTTTAAAATCAATGCTATTTTTATTTTTATGTTGTCATTTGTACTCCATTGAATTGTCTCTTCCTATATTTATTCGTTTTGAAAGTTCTGTTGTAATCAAATTTAAATACAACGAATATTGGCCTGCCTCCTACACATTTTATTTAGATTTCATTGGTATTCAATTTTTCACCGTTTTGCTATGAAATTTTGAGTTCCTCTAAGTTGAATTCAAACATCCTCCGCAATTTTTTCAGAGTGATTTGTTTATTTTCATAACTAACTTTTATTAAATGTTTTAGAATATATTGTTTGTTTTTACAAACAAACATTTGATGAGACAATTTCATAGCTTGATTCTCACAAAATAATCTTAAGAAAAATAGCACATTAATAATGTAACTCCAAATGAACAATATTGCTATCTGAGCATTAAATTTGCAAAACTAATGGGGTAAGCTCATATAACATGTTATAGGTTTACTTATTTACTTAAGTCACTTTTAAGAAAAGATATTTTATTTTCGATACATAGGTAAAGACCTAAGGGAAAAAATGATGACAAGCTATGTAAAATAACATTTATATTAAAAAATGACTACAAGTTTTTGAAAAAAATATAATTATGTTTCTTCTTGAATCTGGTATTAGTATTTGTTTGCTTTATTTCTTGATGGTTTAATTTTATAAATTTTATAAATATATTTACTATATTATTTATGGTTTAATGGATATTTCAAATTAAATTTTATTCTTTAAATTATGATATAATATCATGATAGTTAATATTTTTTATTATCTTTTAATTTTATAATATTAATATTTAAAATGGTTTTTTCTCATTACATTCAACATAATAATTATTATGACATTTTTTTAATAAATATAATTTGTAATAATATTAATTGTTTTCATGTATTCAATTTTGCTTCACGTCCTACACATAGGATTGAAACAGTTATATTCATGGTTTATAGTGTTTTGTTTGATGGAACAAATGTGATTAATTTATATTGAATTTTTAAAATGTAATTATATTTTTTCATTACATTTTTATTATAAGATCTTTTGGTTTTCCCACAACCATTACAATAAAAGATGACATGATAGTTTTAAAATTTAATATTATTTTATATATCCCAATTAAAGTAGTAAAATATATTTATAAAAAATTAAATATGTAAATATTAAGGTTAATCATATTTAAATTATTTCTAAAATAAATTTGAATCATAACTTTTTATATGTATCTTTTATGAAAAATTAAATTTGATTTTTTAAAATGATAATAAAATATGTTTATATACCTTTTAAATTTATGGAAGCTTAAACATGATTTCCATTTCTATATAACTTAAATGTTATGTTGACGAGTAATAATATAAAATGATATAAAATCTATGTATGCACATGCATAGTGTTAAATCATACATGACATAGTCAGTGTTAAATCATACATGATATATTATGATTTTGATTATATATATATATATATATATATATATATATATATATATATATATATATATATATATATAATGTTTATCAAAATTTATTAATTGAACTAACACATGTGTATATATATTTATAAACTATGTAATAAATAATTAAATATCTACAATTATAACTATAGATTTCCTCCTTCACTTATATACTCAACATAAATCATTTGACTTATCTAAATGCCTTTGAGCATTTTTTTTTCTAAAATATTTTCTTAAGGTTTTAAATGTAATGAGTTTTATGTTTTAAACCAAAGAACAAAACAAATCAGATAATATATACCAAAAATCAGCCACAATAAAAATTGATTGAAATTGCCCCAATTAAAAACTTTAAAACTAGAAATGCTTTATACTTTATTTATAAATTATGTTCCTCAACATCTCTTCTCAATGTTAAATGCATCAACAAGAAAAACAAGTAAAATTATAAATTAATAATTTCTTATAAATACAATTGAGTGTAACTATTTCTAATCAAATAATAAATTTAATTAAAAATAAAATTTATTTGAAAAATATATATTACTTTATAAAAAATCAATATGAAATGATAATTTAGTGCACACGGAATGTTGAATAAAACTTATTATAAATATAATTCTTCTTTTAAAAAAATAGCTCATAAACATCTCTTTGTGGTCTTTGTTTCCAACCAAACCAATGGTAAAGGATGGTGGTAACAATAAAACATATATGAATAACATAGTACATATACATTATGTTAAAAAAACAATTAAAATTATTAATTATAAATTGTAGTCATGTAAATATATTCATATAATTTTTTTAAAAATTAATTCAATTTAATATTTTAAAAAATAATAAATATTGACTTGTGACCATAGAGAGCTAAATAATATAGCACATATACTAAATTTATTTGAAACATACTCATGGAAATAATTAAAATATACATTAGTTAATAGAAATTGAACAATAATATTAGGTGGAAGATGGCTCCTCTACATTTGGTAATGGATTTACATCCGTCCCTATTCAATGAAAATTGAAAATTTGATTCTCCACCCTTGCCTTAGCTTGACCTAGCCAAATCATAGGAATTGATACTCAACACCCCATCCACATTAGAAAATGTTTTGGTTGCCTCTACCTTCCCACTCAACATTGGCCCATGTCCACCTCTAAACCCTAGTGACTATTATATGTTTGGTTCACATGAGCCTACACCACTTATTACTACCCTGCCCCCTACCTCACAACCATTAACCACTCTATTGGGTGTTGGGTGGTGACCCATTGACTCTGATTATCATTTTAAGGATGCCCCCGACCTAGATCTACATCTTCCCCTTTTTAGGGATCCCCCCAGCCCATCTTCCATGCACTAATGGAGGTAAAATCTAGGATTTCTAGACAAAGCCTTCCTTTGCGGAGACTATCTCCCATCGGATAATGCCCATAGAAGAGCCCAAACATATCTTCCCTACATCTCTAGATTTAGTGGTGATTTTTGATGATGAAGAAACTAGGTAGGTGCTAAAATGGGAGTATTTTTTAGCAAAGGGTCTTGTCTACAAAATTTTTGACTACTAGGCAAAACATGAAGATCTGCATGTTTATATTAGTGTAAGTTTTTATTTTTCCCTATTATTTAATTAGGGAAATTATATATTTGTACATACATGGAGTTTTCCTACATTCGTGGGATAGGCTAGCTTATGTGGAGATGTGTGTCATAGATGTGTCATAGGTGTCATAAGAATGTCAAAAGTAACTCCTTTGACCGGCTATTCCAGGTATGGGAGTTACTTCTCTATTCTTAGCACCTTCTCACCACCTTTCATGGAGGAGTTACAGTCTATTCTTGGGGTGCTTTGACCACCTTTTGTGGAGGAGTTACTTACATGCTCTCCTATATGTATTTTTCACTTTGGCCATCTTATTTTAATGGAATATTGGCTTTTCTCCAGATTGTCTATGCAATTGTCTCTTGTATGATTTCATTTACTTTAGTATTTTGTGGTATTCACTTGCTTCATCACGTGCAACCAAAACTCGTGCATCCTCATTATTCAGACCTTGGCAAATCCTTCGATATGGTATCAGAGCCACCCCGGTAATCGTGTGTCTGGTTATGCTATTAGTTTATTTTGAAATCGTGAGGAGTGGAGTTTTTTTTATAATTTTTTAATTTCCAGATCTGAATTAAAAAATTTAAAAAAAAACATTCAATATCATTTCTTGTGTTGCTCTTATCTTTTCCTTGGGAGCCTTGGCCTTGGGTGTCTTGGCTGTCTTCTCTTCAGTATTTACAGATGTATCAACAACTTCAGTCACTAGTTTCTTTGTAGCAAGTGCTGGTTTTGCAGCAGCAGGCGTCATTGCAGGCCTTTCGGTAACCTTCTTTACAGCGATAGGTTTAGTAACTGACTTGGCAGCAATGACCTTCTTGACTGCAGGTTTCTTAATGGCCTTCTTTCCCTTTGTGGATTTGCCTTTGCCTACCATTTTTTTACACCTTATTTTGTTGAGAGAAAACTGCCAGTGCTATTTTTTTTAAATGGCGCTCCTTTTCCTTGTTTGGCATCCCATGTGGGCCCTTAAACACTTGGCCATCCATTAAATTGTCCTTTACTTTATTATTTTTAGTTAAAATTGACTTGTCCAAAAAAAATCAGTCAATTTGACTAAGTATTAAGTATTTTAGACAATTTGATAATTTGGGAGTTTAAATTTAAACTTGTATCTTCACCTGTCGAAGACGAAGGGTGATGCTCAGGTTGGTAGGAGGCCAATTCCCCCTCACAAAGACCTCTTTTAGATTATTTGCTCCATGCCAAGTCTAACGAGTGGTTGAAAGGCCACTTTCTCTCTCAAAATAGGCATTTTAAAAATGTTTTAGTGCTTTTTTTGCAAAAACACTAGTTTACAGGAAATTGAATCTTTAATATCTTGCAAATGGTAGCTCAAATTTGGGTTCCATTTTTTGAAAAAGTGTTTGTATTTCAATTCTCCATAGTGTAGGCTTGTTATTTGTTAAAAATTCACTCATTTATAATGTGCCTAAAATTTGGGTCTCTCGAGATGCATTTTTTGCTAAGTCTGACGTCTTGTTTGCTTAAAGTCTTGCCTATTGTAAAAAGATAGGGCATGATGAACACAAATGCATGAATAAATAAATAGATCACCTAAATCATCTTCTAGAGAAGCACAAAATAGGTGTTCCTGAGTCAATCAAGCAAAATTCATCTACCCAAGATTCTACCAAGGCAAAAGTAAAGGGTAAGGGGAAAGAAAAGGGCAAGGCCCTTGTAGCAACTACAACTTCTAAAACATCATGGGTCATTGATTTGGGCACTTCTCACCACATGGGCTCTTTACTAGTTGATTTTTCATCTTTAGAGCCTTGCAACATGACTTCAATTAGTTTAGGTGATGACACATCAGTTTCTGTTGCAGGGAGAGGGTCAGTTGAAATGGAAGGAGGAACATTCAATAATGTTTTAAGTTTTCCTTCTCTTTTAACCAATCTCCAATTAGTGTACCAAATCACTCACATTGGTCAGGGCATGAGAGTTGAGTTTTCACCAGATTCAGTGGCTATCAGGGAGTTGCATAGTGATACTACAGTGGCAGTGGGAAGGGCAAATCACTAAGCAAGGTTATACACCTTCTCACATTTTGCACCAGATTCTTCTATAATAGCATTGTTGACTCATTTAGATGGAGTTAGCAAATTATGGCATGAGTGGTTTGGCCACCTTAACTACCACTACCTTGAACAACTTTGCAAAAATGACATGGTAATTAGCTTGCCTTGTGTCTAATTTTGAAAAGGTCTTTGCAAGGGGTGTTCCCTTGGGAAGCATCCTGAAGCAAAATTTTACAAAGGCAAGGATTGGAGGGCTTCACAACCTTTGGAGTTAGTCCACAGTGATGTATTGGGACCCTTTCCCAAACCTTCCTTCACAAGGGCCAAGTACATCCTCACTTTCATTGATGATTTCTCTAAGTACACTTGGATATATTTTCTCAAACAAAAGTCTGAAGTGTTTGAAAATTTTCTAAACTTCAAGGCTCTTGTTGAGAAATAGAGTGAGAAATCCATCAAGGTTCTTCAAATTGATAATGGAGGGGAGCATGTCAGCGACAGGTTTGAGCAATTTTGCACCACAGAGGTTATTGATTTGTAGTGCATAGTCACTTATAATCCTTCATAGAATGGTGTTGGTAAACACAAAAATAGGTTCTTGAAAGAGATGGGTAGCTATATGATTCACTCCAAATCCTTAGCACCACAATACTCGGTCAAAGCCATCAATTGTGCTTGTTACATTCAAAACAAGGTTCCTTGCAAAGCTTTGAAAGGGATAACACCATTTAAAGCTTGGCATAAAAGGAAACCTGATGTTGAGCACCTTAGGGTTTTTAGATCCCCAACCATGACCTGCATATCGAAGCTGAAATGGAAGGCTATGGAATGTTAGTCCAAGCCTTGCATCTTTGTAGGATATCTAGATGGTATTAAGGGGTATCACCTTTTAGATCTGACCACTCATGATTTTTTCATTGAGAGAAGTGTCCACTTTTAGGAGAGTCCTAGAGACTCAACACTTGGCACTTCTTCTCTCTCATCATATCTACTTCTTCATGATGATTCCTCATTTGATTCAGATCAACCACAACAAGTTTTTGAGCAAGAGACATCTTCTTCTTCTTTGAGTTTAGATAGCAAAGATAGTGATGTAGAGTCATCCACCTCTAGTCAGTTAGAGGATGAGGAGTTAACACCTGACTCGTCCACTTTTGGGCCACTTTGGGCCAGACAAACACTTGAGAGTGCTGGCACTTGGGTATGAGATCCCGTAGACAAAAAATGTACTAGGGGGATTTTCAAAGAGATCCACATGCCTTCTTTGCTTCAGTTTTGGATCCATAAACTTTTTGAGAGGCATCGGGGGTACTAGAGTGGGATAATGTTATGGAGAAAGAATATTCTTCCTTAATCAAAAATCCCACTTGGGACCTAAATTCAGTTCCTAAGGGAAGGAAGATGGTTTGATGTAGGTGGATATATCGAACCAAGTTTGCAGCAAATGGGTTAGTTGATAAGTATAAGGCGCGATTGGTTGCCAAGGGTTTCTCATAGGTGGCAGGCATTGACTACTCAGAGACCTTTGCACCTATTGGAAAGATGATTTCTATTTGATTCACCTTATCTATTGCCACATCACATGGTTGGGATGTGCACTAGATGGATGTGAAGATTGCCTTTCTTCACGAAGACCTAGAGGAGGAGATTGACATGGAGTAGCTGCTAGGATTTATTCACGATTCTTCCTTAGTATGTAGACTTAGGAAATCTATCTATGGCCTCAAATAGGCCCCTCAGGCATGGTATGCCAAGATGGATTCCTTCCTTCTCATAGTGGGTTTCACTAGGTGCCATTCTGATTCTAATGTCTACTTTTTGCAGTAGGATGACTCACTCTTGATTCTAGTTCTTTATGTTGATGACCTTTTGATCACTAGGAGTTTTTCATTGGCTATTGTAGTGGTGAAGGCATCTATCTAGGATAGATTTGACATGACAGAATTGGGTTTGTTACACTACTTCCTTGGCATCGAGATCTCATAGTCAGATTTAGGGATTTCTCTTGCACAACCTAAGTATGCTGTTAAATTATTGGCTCAATTTCACATGGCTGATTGCAAGCCATCTCTGACTCCCTTTCTATCAAGAATCAAGCTTGAGGCTGACTATTCTTCACCATTGGTTGATTCCACTTGATATCAATAACTTGTTGGCAGTCTTATCTACTTGACTCACACTAGGCCCAACATATCATATACAGTGGGACTTGTCTCCAGATTTATGTAGGAACCTCATGACCTACATTGTAAAGTAGCTAAGAGGATCATACATTACATACAAGGTTCACATATATACGAGATTCATTACAAATTTGGCATAGAGGTTGCTTTGTTGGATATACAGATTCAGTCTGGGTTGGTGATTCATAGACTTGTAAGTCCACTTCTGGTTATAGTTTCTCTCTAGGTTCTAGTCTTATCAATTGGTCTAGCAAGAAACAGAATGCTATTGGTATATCATCCTCAGAGGCAGAGTATAGGGGAGCTATTAATACAGCTACTGAGGCTATTTGGCTTCAGGGGATTCTTTGTGAGTTTGGCATTCCTATCAGGTATCCCATCATCATTTATTGTGACAACTAGAGTACCATTCAAATTTTCAAGAATCTGGTTCAGCACCAGTGGACCAAGCACATAGAGATTCACATGCATTTCATTCGAGAGCTTATTCATAGTCAGGTCATTGACTTAATCTTTTGCCAGTCTTTGGAGTAGGTTGCAAACATCTTCACCAAACCTTTCATTGAAAGCAAGTTCATTCATCTACGAGCTCTTCTTGGGGTGTGGTCTACATCTACAGCAGCATCATCTTCAGGGGGCTTCTAGCCTCTACATTTATTTTATGTCTCTCTTTTTTTCGGGGGGGGGGGATTTTTTTCTTACGAGTTTTCTCCTTTTCTCTATCTTATGGGAGATTGCATTTGTACATGGGTAATTCATCAAGCCTAGTTGTCGGGACCCATTTTATATTTCCACACTACCTACCTAAGCTGCGCTTATGGGGGGTATTAGTGTAGGTTTTTATTTTTCACTATTATTTAATTATGGAAATTATATATTTGTGCATACATAGAGTTTTCCTACATTCGTGGGATAGGCTAGCTTATGTGGAGATGTGTGTCATAGATATCTCATAGGTGTCATAAGAATGTCATAATTAACTCCTTTGATCAGCTATTCCAAGTATGGGAGTTACTTCTCTATTCTTAGCACCTTGTCACCACCTTTCATGGAGGAGTTACAGTCTATTCTTTGGGTGCTTTGACCACCTTTTGTGGAGGAGTTACTTACGTGCTCTCCTATATGTATTCTTCACTTTGGCCATCTTATGTTAATAGAATATTGACTTTTCTCCAAATTGTCTATGCAATTGTCTCTTGTTTGATTTCATTTACTTTAGCATTTTGTGGTATTCACTTGCTTCATCACGTGAAACCATGACTCGTGCATCCTTGTTATTCGGACCTTGGTGAATCCTCTGATAGTTTAGATCTCAAAGCATTGATAACATCTCTTCTCAAGTAGAATTGAAATTTACCATTATGCTAAAATTTCTTTTATTAATTATTTCTGTAATATTGAGGACTATGCTAAAAATTTAATCCATTCATTGAGCTTAAATCACCACCCCTTGGTCCTAAAAAATTGGTCTCTTGATTTCAATCCCCTCACTGAACCTATGCATATCAAAGCCATTTGTGTTCATCTGCCGCATCTCCCTCTACATTTATGGACATAATTTAGCTTGAAAGCTTTAGGTACAACCATAGGTGAATTCTTGAAAATGAACCTAGATATTGACTGCTTCTCCCTAACTACCTTTGCTAGGATTTTGGTGAACATTGATACCTCTAAGAACCTCCCTGAGAGAATCACTTTGCATATCGATGATTACTCTAGGTCCCAACCCATTTACTATGAAGGTTTGTCATTTTAATACTATAGCTGATTTTTCACTAGACACTTGACATAAAGATGTTGTCTCTTTAGAAAAAAGAAAGAGTCTTCTTAGCAGAAAGACTTCACTCCAAAAAACCATTACAGTTTTGGCTATAGAAGAAGAATGTGATTCTTTTGAATGAGATGAATTCGACTCTTCTTCAGAAGACATTGTTACCCCTATTGTGAATGAGGACATGGAAAGTCCTCATTCTAAAGAAGAACTTCTAAAAGATCTAATCTCTCCAAGGAAGGCTATGCTCACTCGTATTTCTTCCACCATTCCAACTTGCTCTCAGGTAGACATGCCTATTCATGTTTCACACTACACTAAATCTACCAAAGAAATAACCATTGATGACAAATCACTGCTATGTGTTCCACCTATGATCTCCTCTCTAAGCTAATTTACTGAAAATAAAGAAAGGTGGATGAAAGTTCAAAAAAATAAAAAGGCATCAAACCAGTTTCTCAACCCTTTGGTATGTCTCTCTGCTCAGGGTGGCCTTGTGAAAGAACTCATAAGTCTAATGTAAAGGGGTTAATCCCACTTGAGTAGTTGGGTGGAAACTTAGTGGAAGTTTCTTGGGAATTATGTTTATGTTTTGATTCGCTATTTAGAGAAGTTTAGTCACCTACATTATTGTCGTTAGTAGAGGTATCCCTTTTGAGTTTTAATGTTTTCATTTTTCACTCTATTGTACAAGGTTATGGGGCCTTTCAAACCTAATAATTCACCTATAAAAAAAATGTAAGTAAAAATTATTCCCAAGATAATTAAAATAAAATTGAAGTTCTAATAAGATATGCTTTATACATTATCTTCATCTCTCACTTATATTATTTTCTTCTTCATCACTTAAATACAACAACTTTGAAAAATTCAACATATCATAAAATTATTTTTTAGTATGTATTATTCATCAATTTTCATTGTTTCTTTTTTTTAAATATAAATTGAGTTATAATCTTTCACTTTTAAAATGGTGTAGCTTAACCATAAACACACACATATACTTAGAATTTTAAATTTATTTTCTAGCCCTACCCTTACCCTCTCCCCTTTCAAATGAGGGTATAAAATGAGTTTTGAAAGTTCCAAAACCTTGTACAAAGGAGAAAAAATAAAACCTTAAAACTCACTTAAAACTTCCTTCCCACTAACACACATGGAAAAAACAAACCCAATAAAAATTAAACACTACGCCAACGCTTTCAATATCGAGATTCACCTAATATTTTTATACTTTAAATTAGTTAATCTAATTAAGTTTTATACAACTAATAAATATGTACAATAGTAATGAAAGATGTGTCACTATAGGTTTCCTCCTTCACTTAAATTCTTAAAATACATCACTTGACTTATTTGAATGCCTTCGACCATCAATTTTAATAAATTATTTTCTTAGGGATTGAAATGTATTGTATTTTATCTTTATAGCTAAAAAACAAAACAAATCGAATACAATATTAAAATAAATCTATTATGTAATATAAAAATTCTTAATTTGTTTATATAGACACAATAAAAATGGATTGAAATAATCCCAATTACAAAATTTAAGTCTAGAAATGCATTACACCTTATGTATAATTCTTTTCCTTCAACATCTTTTCTTGATGTTGAGGGCATTGACAAAAGCAATAAGTAAAATTATAACTCGATAATTTCTTATAATATGAATTGTATGTGCCTATTTCTAATAAAATAATATAATATTATACTATAAATGTAATTAAAAAATATTTTTAAATATACAAATTAATTTAAAAAGAAAATGTTTTTTAATTTGGAATGATTAAATAGTGCACACAAAAAGTTAACTAAAACTTATTATCAATACCATTTTTTTGTGATCTATGTCTCCAACCAAATCAATGCTAATAGATGATAGCAAGAATAAATCATATATGAATAACATGGTATATATACATTATGTTAAAAAAATCATTAAAATTATTATTTATAACTATTTTTTATTTAAATATATTCACATCTAAATTCTTTAAAAATAAAATAAAAAACAATGTAATTTGATAGTTAAAATAAATATAAATATTAACTTATGATAATAAAGATGTTAATAAGATATTGCATACACTAAATTTAGTTTAAACATATTTATAGAAAAAAATTGAATATATATTACTCAATACAAATCAAAATTAATCTAAAAAAATAAATAAAATTGAAATGCCTTATAAATTATCTCCATCTCTTAATTATATTGTATTCTTCTTCATCCCTCAAATACACAAACTTTGACACACCAAATTTGAATAAAATTCACAATTTTAGTATCTATTATTCATCAATTTTCATTGATCCTATTTTTTAAAAACTTGAGTTACACTCCTCTAATTTTAAGTTGTTATAGCTTCACCCCACACACATATATATACACTTCTAGTTTTCGAAATGTTTACCCCCACCCTCTTTCATATATATATATGAGAGTTATAGGGTCCCTCACCCAAAATAAGGATTGATCTAAATTATTATTCATTTCCTTTGGATAAAAAATCATGAAGGAACAAGATTGCCAAAAACTAGATAAATTAATCCAAACCCATTAAAAGGAGGACAAAAGACCCAAAATGTTCCCAAGAAATCCTAGGATAACAACACAACTAATGACACAAACACCCAACCATAATCAAACCACCAAAAAAATAGAGAGTTATCAGCGTTTGAAACTAGAAACCACCAATAGTATAAGTTTAGGGACCAAGGAAAGGCCAAAAGACCCAAACCTCAAGAGCTCACATTCCCTTTTATATGGTTTGAGTGAATATTCATAGAGGGTAAATCCAAGACAAGTCACCCCTTTTATTCTGAACTACAATCCACTCATATATAGTGCATACACTATCTAGACACTCAATAGATGATGTGTGATTAGAAAAATTAAGCCCTCAAAATTGTCGTCCTTACTAGAAATAATCAAACCATCAAAAGCTTCAAACTTATTAGTCATACTAATCCACTCAATAATAGATGAAGAAGACTTTTCCATGCTTGGTTTGGGAACCTGAAGATTCACTTTAGGTGCACCATCACCACAATTAGGATGGATGATCAGAGGAGGAACTGAAAGGTGACCAAAATAATCCTTCCACCAAGAAGAGTCCACTTTAAATTTAGAGGAAGAGAAAGAGGAGGCAAGATGAACAAGTGCAAAGGACCTGCAACATCTAAAACATAGGCACTCATAATCTAGGAATTGAATCCAACTTTGGTGATTAACCCTTAATTTAATAGAAGCTCAGAGATCTAGTAGTACATCTAAACTAACCAAAATTCATGTGAAGGTGGCACAAGAAAAGATATAAGTAGAATCATTGATCACTAACATATTGCCCAGAGAACTAGCAATAGCTGAAAGATAAGAATCGACCCTGAATTAAAATGGTAGGTATGGAGACGAAACTGAGACAAGCATGACAAGAAGATTTTTTAGTAGAGTCTTGAAAGCAAGCTTCTAGGGTTTAAGAATGAGGAGATGTTGATCCAAATACCAAGGTTTAGCAAGAGCCACTTTACTTTGGTCTGCCAGGTTAATAAAATGATAATAAATAAGCCCCTAGTGCAGGGGTAGATCTCCAAGGTGGCTTCTAGGAAAGGTTGCCACGAATCTGAGATCCATTGGTGTACAGTAGGAAGGCTCAGCTAAAGACTGCCAAATCTATAAATGAAACCCTACGAGGAAAATTAAGCCTAATTTCTAAGCACCTGTTCTAAAGTGCTGACCTCAAAAGACACCATCATTGTGTTCTTTGTCTCTACTAGAATTTTAATACCAGGAGGCTCATTCTGCTCTCCTTGAAAGATTACTCGAGTGAATTTTTTGGGCTCACTTGGAGGTGTGGTGATATAATCTAGTTTACCGAGAGCCCTGTCACTGTTAACATATCCTATGGCCTGTGCCCGAAACCCTAATGTAACTTGAGCATGTCCTCCTAGTTTTGTCATTTATGGAACAATCCCACATCTTATATTTGCCAATAACTACTATGTCGAGGTAAAAATAGAGGATATTTAAAGATCCATCCGTTTAAAAGTGCCATCTTTAAATAGAGATGAAGTGTCGAAAGATTCATAAAAGAATAATTTCACACAAAGAACCATCTAACATTTTTAAAAAATAAATAACAGAGAAATTATCATAATAATGACAATATTTTTCCCCTTTTAAATAAAGTAAAAAAAGGTATTAAATGAACCGAAAAACCTAATAGAAACCAAAAAAAAAATAATAATAATAAAGGAAAAAAAATAAAAATAAAACTCATATAAAACCCCTCTCAACGCTAAACATGGGACAACAACAAACCAAACCAAAACTGACCTCTGCTCCCCACACTTTTATAGTGTTAAGCTTCACCTAAAGTCTTAACTTTTTTTTTTTTTTTTTTGGGTATCGATCTAGTTAAGTTTCATACAAATCATTCATATATAAACATAAAGAGAGTTAGGTTGCACATTCTAGAATTCAGCCACTTTGCATTGAAAATGATGTGCTTATTCGACTACATTATTCCCAGTTAGCCTCTTTGCCATGTAACACAGAATGTGTTTGTGTGAAATAACCCGGTTTATCAAGGTAATTATATAATCAATTTTTTTTTTTAATGGAAGAACGAACAAATTCCAAATTGCCACGTTCATCTTCGAATATGATATTCTTGGCCTCTAGTGGACGTTAATATCGAAATTATGTTAAACTTTTACACTGCACGGCGGCGCCCATGGAAAATCGGAACGGGGAAATGCAAATTAAATTGCGATGCGGACTGCGTGAATGCAAGTCCGACGAAAAGAATGGAAGTCTGCTACAAAATTCCCCACAGTTTTATCATGTCCGAGTGGTGGAGTTGCTCTGATCAACGCTTGCTGAGGGAGGAAACTTGTGATTCGCTTCTGTTTTACAATCCATCGTAACTTCTTCTAATTCAAATTGTGGAGGCAAATTTAATGAGTTGGGTAAATTGTTTGTTGCAGAAGACGCGCAGTCAACAACTAGAGATACTAATTATGCAGAAGACTTATACGAAGAAGAATACAGCAGCTGCAAGGAACCAGGAGAACCTAATCCTCAGAGTTATGTACAATATCTAAAAGACGCGTCAGACGATGAGCTCGGCCTTCCTCCCAATCAAAATGAAATTGGAGATGATATGTTTCAGCCCAACTACTTCGACATGGATGTGGATCCTAACGAAAGAAAAGTTGCAGATAAAGATGACTCGCTTTTTTGGCTCTCCCTCTTGCAAAGTTGATTTATTTTGTTTTTCTGTTAAATGCAATATTCAAAGTTTCAGAAAATCTGGCTAGTCATTTTCTCTGATGGTGCGCGCAGGATAAAAATTGCAATATAAAACTGAGGGTATATGAACAATTATATATATATATATATATATATAATTTTTCATTTCATTCATTCATTTTCATCACATGAACTATATAGATCCCTATCTTCAGCTTTTTGTGAACGCAGAGGAGATTTTAAATGGGGAATGGTATCTCTCATTGATCGAATAGCAAATGGTGGATTTGAAACGAATTGGACAACTTAGGGTTAGAGGTAAAAAAATGAGGAGTAAGCTTGTCCAAGTTAGTAATTTGTCCCGACACACGGGAACAAATTTTAAATTGTGGTAAAAGGAAATTTAGATAGAAAACTTTTTCATGGAGTATTCGTGTTAGTGTATATATAGATGATATATAATCTCTCTTAGGTTTCCTTCCTTATTTGTGGTGTGTAATTCCTTATATATTTTAGGAGGACAAAGTACGGGATCTTTAATTTAAATTTTATTTAGAGTTGGGAGATATGTATGATGGTTTGACTTTGTATAATAAAAAGTTATATATGTTTTTATTAATTGCAGGATTAAAAGGTGGATATTGCATATATTATTCATAAAATAATGATGTAAATTTTTTTAATAGAAATACAGTTCAAATAATAATATGACAAATGAGAGAGAGAGAGAGAGAGAGAGAGAAAATTGTGAAACTGGTAGAATGGTCAGAGATCTATAAAAGATATCCTTCGAATTTGACTGTATTTTATTGTTGGGTTAGAATTGATAGAGATCCGATTATGTCCATTGAAGAATTGGAAAAAAGGTTTGAATGTGTCCTCCTATGACAATGTTGTCATTTGTGTTTTTTCATGACTATAACACTTTAAGAAAGTGCATTGATTGATGATGATCTAGAATATGCATTCATATCGCTCATTTAATGGGAAAAATGTGTTGAATTTATTCACCTATAGTCCTTGAATTAATCCACAAATGTATGCATAAAAGAGTGTGTGAAAATTAATTAACCCATGCAACCACTTGAGGATTTTTAGCTACATACCCCACACACTTTGAATTTGAGTTCTATGTAGGTATAATATATTTGAATCTACATCAAATGAGATAGGGACTCACCTTATCTCCATATATAATCAAATGTAATTATATGCTTCACTATAATGTTCTTTTGGCAAAGTAATCATGGCACAAGACATTGAAATGATATAGGTACAATGTAGGCTCAATATTTAGGTTCATTGAAAAGTGTAAAAATAATATAATCAATGTGTAGATAATTAAAACTATGTCAAGTGGATGTGAGAGGATCCCTTGTAATTTGAAAATGGCCATGGTAAATTTATATACATAGGGCTCTTTGTTTTGTTAAATAAATTCATTCTTATGTTAGATGAATTTGTTGTTCCCTTAGATAAATTCATTATTTTGTCAATCAAATTCATTGTTCCATTAGACAGATTCATCATTTTGTTAGATGAATTTTTTGTTTCATTAGATGAATTATTTATTCCTAAACCTATAGGAAAGACACATATAAAATGATTGTGTAGTTCTAATATAAAAGTTTAGACCAAAGGGAAAGTTATAAAAGCATAACAACTGATTTTGCTAAGTACCTATAATGATTTCACCATTATGTATGACAAATTTGATGAATTTCAGAATAGTTTGTTTATTGCATAGACCTGGAATGAAAAACATAGAAAACACAGAGATGATTTCATTATTTTATAGGATGATTTTGATGAAATTCTAGATGAAAATTCTATTCTCTTGGATGATTTCATGGTTTTGTAAAACAAATTTGCTATTTCACATAATGAATTCATTGTTTTGTAGTAAAGAGAAACACATAAAAATTATAATAAATAGAATGAAAAGAAAGTAAAAAAGATCAATCTTTGAATCAAAAGGGATCTAAGAATGCTTATAAGAAGGTTTTGTGGTGCGTCGGTCCCCTTAAGCATGCCAAATGTGAACATATGAATGCAAAAGATGTTAGTACTTATTAGTATGTAAATCAATCATAAAATAATAGAAAATCTAACTTCTTAAGCATGGTTCTCAGATTGGGTAATGTCTAGCTAAGACAAACAAATATAAATCAACCAAAAGGTGTTAGCTTCCTCATATACATCAATAGCTATATGAAACACATATATGATTATGCCCAGATGTAGAGCTCAATGTCTTTTTTGATATCATGGTATGAAATACATTAACATGTCTCAAAGCACTATCTAAAATTATTTATGGATCAATTAGAAGAAAAGGTTTGAAGCTTTCAAATTATTTCTGTAGAGTTTCCTTGCATAAAAAAAACATATGAAATTTCTATGGTGACCATTTTATTTATAGATTTACCTTATTGATTGTGGCTGTTAGATCAAAATAAAAATGAGTGGCCATAATTCAATTCAATTTTGCAGTACCTAATCAATAAATATTATAGAAATATGTTACATTAATAAAGCATGGTTTGCCTTAATCTTGATATTTATTTTCATTAATTATTAGTGTTTGACTACTTTCATGATGACATTACCATTCCTAATATTTATGCATGATGTCATCATTTGGCCACATGTCATAATTGGACGAATAATTCAAGTTAATGAATTAAGGAAAATAAAAGACTTCCAGAAAGCTATGTTATCTCCTATTAGAAGAAGATTAAATTAATTAATAAATTTTAATTAACTTAATAAAAAGTGAAGTGACTTTTAAAAACTTATAATCCATTTAACATCATTAATACCAAAACATCTCTTGCATAATTATATTTTGATTGGATATGAATTATGTTTAGTTGACTATTACGTACAATCTATTACCTCAATTTGGGATGCATCAATAGATTTCAAAGTGTGCATGTAAATCATGTGATCAAATTTGGGTGTTTCAGTGATTTACGCATCATTTATAGAACATGTTTTAATTATAAATTCTGCATAAGAGTGGTGGTAAGTGAGTGTCTACAATATCCACTAAACCAATTGATGGGCTGTCATCAGTCTGCAAACAATGGTATTGATCCCTTCCTAAAATTGAATATTAATTTGCTTCCTTACAAACATGGTAGGAACAACATAACACCTCTCTACTACATCCAACCCTTTTCCACTATCCTATGTATCCATCATGGGAAAATAGGAAGAGATAAATGTTTAGTGTTGCAATAACTAAAATTGATACAAAAATTGAGTTTAATTGCTCATTCTTGAATTCTCGTGGCTCGAACAATGCTAGCACTCAAACAACGATCAACATTAAGAGAAAACAAACTAGGAGCGATGAAATTGTGCCTTGGATTGTGTACTTTGTCTTTGCTAGTCCTAGACATCTCCTTCACTGCAACGCACCTTCCTTTTGCACTTAGCTGTGCAAGTTCTACTAGCTAAATACTCACCTAAATGTGGACGCTCAGTAGATTATTCTGATAACATACAAATCTTGAATCTTCATCCACATTGAAGTACCAAAATAACTTGAATGCTTTGATTCACACTTTTTAAATGTGTCTCTTTGCTACAAATGGAGATGGAATCACGCTTTGGGCATTCTTGGCCATATTGGCTATGCTTCAAGCTTTCTTGGTTGTAGATCACGATTTTCCAAATCATTGAATGGAATAAGACTCTAGTATTATTTGTACACAGCAAGATCTTGCACAGCATAAAATTACACCAAACTAATGAAATATTCAACCAATACAACAAAGATGCAGATTTCGCTAACTCCAAGTTTATACAACCAAACCACTCTATTGCTAATTAAGCTGAATGTAAATGGTGCAATTGATAAACTATACAGTAATCAATTCTCTCTTTTGTCTTTCCTATTATCCCTTCCTAATGAATTTTCTTTTTTTGTTCCATCCCCATCTCAGCTCAGTCCACATACCTTGTTTAGGATTCTTACAACATTCAAAGTTCTATAGAGAACCATCATACACATTCATAGGCCTGTCACTATAGAAACCAGAATTCTATAAAGGAAACCATGACATTATCATGGAAATCAAAACTCTGTTCTTTCCTCTTTAAATAGAAATACTTACAAATAATGTTCATTGATCAAAGGCTTATGAAACCTTCATAGACACACCCATGCCTATTCTTGGACTCCACCTGCAACTTCTCTTTCTCCTTCATCTTACATCCTTTGAGATCTTCCCCTCTTCTTACATCTCTTCTCTTGAATGAGAGGTCCTTTCATTTCTATCCTTCCTTTTCTCTACATTTCTCTACATTTCTCTCATCCTCTCTTTTCTACGTCCCACTGTCCTCCTAAAATGATTTTTTTTTCCTTTTCTCCTTTTTTTCTCTCTTTAATGCATATCCTATTCTTTTGTTTTTAAAGAATCTCCTCCAAACCTCTACACCCAACTTGGGCTCAAAATAAAACAAAAACAGTTTTTAAATTGCAAAAAAAATACCTAGGTTGAAATATTTTCAACCACTCCTTTATTTCCTCAACAGCCCCAACAATTACTTTTTACCTTTATTTTTCTACAATTACTCCTCATTAACAACATATTGGAGGGAAAATACAATAAATTGAATTTGAATTCAATCATCCCAATGTAACCATGTCTTGCCTAAAGACGCATGTAGATGATCCTGCATCATACTCTCCCTCTTGAAACAATTTGAACCTTAGTTCAAATGAAATGCTTCTTCCATGCATTAGTCTCCACTATATTCTTGGATCCCAAGGTCTTGTTGCTGATACCAATGCTTGTCTTTGTTTGGAATAGTCTTTGTCCTTCATTTTGATTTTCTTCCTTTTCTGGTATGTTGTTCTCCTCATCTCTTTTTCAGCTGTTATGTCTGATCTCCATGCTTCTTCATCTTCATACATGTCTTCAAGATCTTCTTGTTGTTCTTCTTGTTTCATGAGTTTCTCCAATGACTCATGTATGTCATTCACCTTAGCAAATTTCATACCTGCATACCAAACATTCAAAGCCACCTTAGAATCAAAATATTTAGGCCATGAAGCCTCTTGGCTATCTCCATGTTCTTGTTCCTTGGTCAAAATTGTCCTTGCCTCTTGGGTTTGCTCTTTTATTGCTTCATTCTTACCAATGGTGTCTTCACCATGGCTTGTACCTTCATTCATCTTTCTTGAATAACCAAACAACTCCTCCAACATTCTCAACTCTTCTTTTAGTAAGATCTCATCTATCTCACTATTCTCTTCATCAAACTTGGGTCCTTCATTCACAAGGATTACTTGCCCTTTACCTCTTATCTCATCTTTTCTTAGCTTGTCTTCACATAAACCAACTTCTTCATTAGTACACTTATCAAAATTAATTGAAACACCATTACCTTGTGTCTCCTTACTCTCTTCAACTTCTCTTTGAAGCCATCTTGTTTGTTTCTTGCATTTAATGAGACATTGATTTGCTGTATATCCATCTCTTTCCTCATTAACCAACCATTTGGAAATCTCTCCTTGCTGCATATTAGTCCACAACCACTTTTCATTTTTCATGAAAAGATCATTAAATGATTCAAAAACATCATTATCCCATTCATTACAAGCAATTGACTTACCTTTTATCTTTGTGTCCTTATACTCTACCTCATTATTCTTTAAGAAGTTTTCTTTCTCACCTTTATCCATACATACCTTCTTCATAGGTTTAGGATGACACTTGTTCAGTTCACCAAGCAATTTCTACTCTTTGACATCTTCATGTTGTCTTGTTTGATAGCTGGCCTTGCTCACTTTCCATTCTACCTCTTCCTTCATGATTTGTATTTGGTTCTTGCTTGAGACTTTATTTTGATTGAGATTTATGTCCTTTGTTACATTTGTTGATCCCTTGATCCATTTTGGCACTTTGTAACTATGCTCTTTAGCTAACACTGAGATAGAAATCTGGTTTATATTTTCACAATCTTGTATAGCTACATTTATCTTAGAAATATGATGAAAATCAGTCTTAGACATCAAATTTTCCTCTTTAAGTACCTGTTGCTCGAATGTGAACTTCTTCCACCATTTTGGCATTATGTACCCATGGTTATCTGCTTTGTGTGAGGACTTCATCTTCCTCTTGCCTCTTCTAACCTGTGTATTAACATCTTCATGCTCATAATAACAATCAAAATTGGGTCTTAACACTTCATTTACCTATTTGATAGCTTGTTCCATGGAGCACTCTTTCTCATCCTTTATGCTTTGTTGTTCTCTTTCCTCTTCTTGATATTCCGTGGCATCATGGAATTCATTTTCATCCTTTAATAACTTTATTGAGCCTCACACTGAGTCATTGGTCTGCTATATGACAAATACCAATAATTTCACAAATCCAAGCTTACCTTACTTTGGATATTTCTCTTGAGCATTCACTATGCTCTTCTTATAGAGCTTCTCTTGGCTCTTCACTAAGCCTTCCTTGGCTTCTTATCCTCTTAAGCCTCAATGGCTTGACTGCCTTGAACCTGCAACTTCTTCACTGCAACAACAATTACTCTTTAAAGAGCTTGAAAACAACTTGTCAATAACTTCTTATTACCTTCTTCACTTGCTTCAATCACTGCAATTTTATCTCTTCAAAAACTAATTAGAAGAGTACAAAATTTTCCTTTTTCCAAGAGTTTACTAGCTCTGATACCAAAATGATGGGCTGTCATCAGTCTATAAACAATGATATTGATCCCTTCCTAAAATTGAATATTAATTTGCTTCCTTACAAACATGGTAAGAACAACAGAACACCTCTCTACTGCATCCAACCCTTTTCCACTATCTTATGTATCCATCATGGGAAAACAGGAAGAGATAAATGTTCAGTTCTGCAGTAACTAAAATTGATACAAAAATTAAGTTTAATTGCTTGTTCTTGAATTCTCGTGGACCGAACAATGCTAGCACTCAAACAATGATCAACATTAAGAGAAAATAGACTATGAGTGATGAAATTGTTCTTTGGATTGTGTACTTTGTCTTCACTAGTCCCAGACATCTCCTTCACTGCTATGCACCTTCCTTCTGCACTTAGCTATGCAAGTTCTACTAGCTAAATACTCACCCAAATTTGGACGCTCAGTAGATTGGTCTAATAACATACAAATCTTGAATCTTCATCCACATTGAAGCAGCAGAAGAACTTGAATGCTTTGATTCACACTTTTCCCATGCATCTCTTTGCCACAAATGGAGATGGAATCATGCTTTGCGCATTCTTGGCCATATTGGCTACGCTTCAAGCTTTCTTGGCTGTAGATCACGATTTTCCAAATCATTGAATGGAATAAGACTCTAGTATTATTTGTACACAGTAAGATCTTGTACAGCATAAAATTACACCAAACTGATGAAATCTTTGACCAATACAACAAAGATGCAGATTTTGCTAACTCCAAGTTTATACAACCAAACCACTCTATTGCTAATTAAGCTGAATGTAAATGGTGCAATTGATAAACTATACAGTACTCAATTCTCTCTTCTGTCTTTCCTCTTATCCCTTCCTAATGAATTTTCTTTTTCTGTTCCATCCCCATCTCGGCTCTGTCCACATATCTTGTTTAGGATTCTTACAACATTCAAAGTTCTATTGAAACCAAAATTCTATAAAGGAAACCATAACATTATCATGGAAATCAAAAATATGTTCTTTCCTCTTTAAATAGAAATACTTACAAATAATGTTCATTGATCAAAGGCTTATGAAACCTTCATAGACACACCCATGCCTATTCTTGGACTCCGCCTGCAACTTCTCTTTCTCCTTCATCTTACATCCTTTGAGATCTTCCCCTCTTCTTACATCTCTTCTCTTGAATGAGAGGTCCTTTCCTCTCTATCCTTCCTTTTCTCTACATTCCTCTACATTTCTCTCATCCTCTCTTTTCTACATCCCGTTGTCCTCCTGAAATGATTTTTTTTTCTTTTCTCCTTTTTTTCTCTCTTTAATGCATATCCTATTCTTTTGTTTTTAAAGAATCTCCTCCAAACCTCTACACCCAACTTGGGCTCAAAATAAAACAAAAACAGTTTTTAAGTTGCAACAATATACTCAGGTTGGAATATTTTCAACCACTCCTCCTTTATTTCCTCAACAGCCCCAATAATTAATTTTTACCTTTATTTTTTTACAATTACTCCTCATTAATAGCATATTGGAGGGAAAATACAATAAATTTAATTTGAATTCAATCATCCCAACGTAACCACATCTTTCCTGAAGATGTATGTAGATGCTCTTGCATCACCAATTAATTGAAGGCATATTATAGATCATCATTAGTCAGTGCACCTACCTAATGTTTTATAGACTTGAAAAAGTATAAAGGACACAATTTGTCAATGGAGGACATAATTGACCCTTTGCTTATTATTTTGTCAACATATTTAGATACCTATTATTTTGACCAAATAAAAAAACATAGTCAAATTTGCATGATATTTTTTATGTCAATATTATGTGTATATGCCATTTTCATAATTTTATAAAGGTGCTTAGGTATGTGTCTTTTGATCACTCTTTCTCTTTTCATTTTTTTCATGTTCAATTATTTTGTTGTGCTATTTTTTTTTAATATTTTAATCTCTATGGTAGTTCCATTACTATTTAAAACTATCTTTAATTAAGCATTCCTTGTATGATCATTTTAGTGATTTGTGAATGTAATGTTCACCCTCTAATATGTAATTCATCAAAACATATATTGTTTTAAAATTTTTTGGGTTTTACATGTATAATTCCTAAGTTAGATTAGATGATTGAGATGTCTAAATTAGTTAAATAATATGCAATAATTAACCATTGATTTGTTGTATATTTTGATTTTTTATAATTTCTAAAAATAGTAATAAATATACATAAATAGAGACTTATCTACAACATAACTAGCACATAAGATCTGGGTTCTTAATACTATGTTATGAAAAGGTTTAAGTGTTGTTAAAAGGGTCCTAGGACCTGATTGTCTATTGGATTGTAGAGTCTCACCTAGATAGTAGCACCATGCTACTCTAGTGTCCTCAAAGTGGTGATAGTGTCCTCTTTGCAAGATTATTCCTATTTTTTTGGAGTACATGCTCCTATGTTTTTGGGTCCTACTCCTATGCACGTGAAATTTGAAACTCCATATTTTATTTAGAAAACTTGATTTAGTGTGCAAACATTAATCCTCCTTTGAAGTACGGCATGGGATGAAAATGATGTCATCATTTTCCCACTTACCATAATTGGAAGAAGAATAAACTAAGGAAAATTAAAGAGTTATAAAAAGCTATGTTATCTCCTATTAGAATAAGATTAATTTAGTTAATAAATTTTAATTAACTTTATTAAAAGTGAAGCGACTTTTGAAAATTTATGATCCATTCAACATAATTAATACCGAATCATCTCTTGCATAGTCATAATTTGAATTGATATGAATTAAGTTATATTGATGATTATAGACAACATATTAACCTAATCTCGAATGTATTAATACATTTCAAAGTGTGCATGTGAAGCATGCGATCAAATTTGGGTGTTTCAATGATTTGTGCATCATTATTTGAAGCTATTTTAATTAAAATTTATACACAAGAGTGGTGGGAATTGAGATTCTACAATACCCACTAAATTGATGAATTGAAGGCATATTCTAGATCATCATTAGTCGATGTACTTAGCTAAAGTGTTATAGACTTGAAAAAGTGCAAAAGACACAATCAGTCATAGGAGGACATAATCAACCCTTTGCTTATTATTTTGTCAACATAATTGTATATCTATTATTTTGACCTAATAACAAAACATAGTCAAATTTGCATGATATTTTTTATGTCGGTATTATGTCTATTTTCTAGTTGCACAATTTTATAAAAGTGCCTAGGTATGTATCATTTTATCACTCTTTCTCTTTTCATTTCTTCATGTTCAATTAATTTTTTTAAATATTATTTTATGATATTTTAAGCTCCAAGGTAATTCCATTACTATTTGAAACTATATTTCAATTAATATTCCTTTTAATGATCATTTTAGCGAGTTGTATGTGTAATATTCACCCTCCGATCTGTAATTCATAAAACCACATATTGATTTAAACTTTTTGGGTTTTACATGTGTAATTCCTAAGTTAGATTAAAGGACTAAGATGTATAAATTAGTTAAATAATATACAATAAGTAACCACTTATTTGTTATAGATTTTGAATTTTTTTAACTTCTTAAAAATAATAATAAATATATATAAATAGAAACTTATCTAAAAATTGACTCTCACAGAAGATCTAAATTCTTAAAACTAGGTTATGGATAGGTTTGAGTGTCATCAAAAGGGTCCTTTAATCTAATTATTCTTTAAACAATAGAGTCCCACCTAAATAGTAATGTCATGCTACTTTAGTGTCTTCAATATGGTACAAGTGTTCTCTTTTCAAGATTATTCCTATTTCATGGGATCACCTACATCTATGTTTATGGGTATTATTCCTCCGTACATGAAATTTGAAACTCTATATCATACCTCAAAAATTTGATTTAGTGTGCAAACCCTAATCTTCCCTTCAAATATGGTATGAGATACAAATGTGTGCATTTTGTTTTGGATAATATTTCTAAATTATAATGTATTTCAGATACTATACATTTAAAATTTATTGTACACTCTTTATGTATTCTTATCAGGGTTTAGGGGCAGTAGCCCCTAAAATATTTTTTTGACCCCTTTAATGGGGAACCATTTTAGGTTGACTTGGCCCATGGTTTTGGTACACATTTTTTTGTAAAGATTCTATGTTGATGCACTATGAATAGATGCATATTCATTAGGTAATACATCATGAGAATAAGTCTTTGAGAAGGAAGAATAGAGTGTAGGAATTCAAGTGTTAATTTAGGAGGGTTTGTTGAGCACAATTCTAAATAATATTTGTGTATGGTAATTGTGAGAATATAAATCTGATATTGGATTGTACTCTTGTGGTTTGTAATACAATCTAAGCAAGTTTTTGTTGGTGGATGTAGCCCACATTGGGTGAATCATGTTAAATCTATCTTTCTTGTTGTGCATATTTATTTCTATTATTTATGCATATTTATTTATATATATTATTATTGTGATTCTTTGAAATTTTTTTGCATAAATTTATTATTTATTCTTAACAAATGGCATCAGAGCTTCAGGTTCTATTTGTTGAAGTATTGAATTATGGAAAGGGTTATTAGTTCAAGTGAGAGCTATGGCTAATGATCACAGATCAAAGGTTGAAAATTTTAAAAGAAAAAAATTTACACTATGAAAGATGTAAATGGAGAATTACCTCTATTAGGACCTCCATGCTCCACTGGGAGGAAAAGTAAAGTAACTAGTGAGTATGATTGATGAGGCTTGGGAGCTAATTGACAGGAAAGCACTTGGGGATATTAGGTTATGCTTTGCATCTTTGATCACATTTAATATATCATATGAGAATACCACAATAGGCCTCATGAATGTATTATATAATTTAAATGAGAAACCCTATGATTTTAATAAAATAGTTTTAATGAAAAATTTATTTAATATGAAGATGTTTGAAACTAGTTCAGTTGTTAATCATCTGAATGAATTTAATATGGTTGTTAGTATGTTTAATTTTGTAAAAAATGAATTTGATAATGAATTTAGGGGTTTAATTATTTTGTGTTCCTTATCAAAGAGTTGGAATAACTTGGTAATGGTTGTGATCAAGTTGGTCTCTAATAATGCCAATTTGAAGTTTGAGGATGTCATATGAGTAATCCTTAGCAAGGAAATGTGATGGAAAAGATTTTGGGAGACTTATACTTTAGGGGATGCTTTGGTAGTGGAGAGTAGAGGGAGACAAAATTTTAGAAGAAAAGGAAAGCATACAAATTCAAATGGTCTTAGAAGGTTAAAATCAAGGGAAAGGATGGTATGCTAGCACTAGAGAAAGACTAGGCATGTGAAGAAGGATTGTTAGTCTATTTAGAACAAGAAAAAAATTAGGAAGACACTAAGGAGGTGAATGTGGCAACAGGTAATGGTCAAGATGCATTAATTTTATCCATTGACAATATTACTAAGTCTTGAGTTTTAGATTTAGACATTTCTTTTGATGATATATCATATAGGCATTATTTCATTGATTATGTTCAAGGGGATTTTAGACATGTTTATCTTGGTGATGATGAGACTTGCAACATAGTAGGAAAAATAAGTGTTTAGATCAAGATGAAGAATGGGAACACTTGGTTACTAAAGTATGTTAGGCATGTGCCTAAGTTGAGATGGAATTTGGTATTCACATGATGGCTAAGTAGTGAAGGCTGTATGATGAAATTCACTATATATTGTTGGAAGGTGACCAAGGGTGTTCTTGTTGTATCAATAGGTAAGAAGGTTTTTACCCTATATTTATCAAGTAGTGCTAGATATTGTAATTTAGTTTCTATAAATGTAGATACAAATTTATGGTACAATAAGCTCAGTCACATGAGCCAAAAGGCTATGCAAATTTTAAAGGATCAGTTCCATGGATTGAAAGGGTTTGATTTAGATTTCTATGAAGATTATGTTTACAAAAAATATAAAAAGGTAAAGTTTCTAAATGGTAGACCTATGAGGAAGCAGAATAAATTAGAGCTAATTCATTCATATGTATGATGAGGATTGGCTCAGGGATCTTCTATTGGTGTGTCATCTTATTATGTCACTTTTATTAATGATGTAACTAGGAAATTTTGGGTGTATATAATTAGTATAAAACATGTTGTGTTTGATACATTTAGAATATGTAAATCCTTGGTTGAGAATGAAACACGTCTCAAGTTAAAATGTCTCAGGTCAGATAATGGTGGGGAATATTATAGCAATGAATTTTTTGATTACTATTCAAGGAATGAAATTCACAGATAGAGGATAGTTCCAAGAACTCTACAATAGAAAGGAGTTTTAGAAAGGATGAACATGAATATTATGGAACATGTTAGGAGGATAAGGTTGTATGCAGGACTACCTCTTCAGTTTTGGGTAGAAGCAATAAATATGATTTTATATATGATAAATAGAAGTCCATCTACTTTGGATGGAGGCATACTTGAGGAATCTTATTCTAGTAATAAGGTTGATTATTCATTTCTTATAATATTTGGTTTTGAAGCCTTCATTCATATTGATAAGGATGATTAGACCAAGTTAGAGTCTAAGTCTTAAAAATACAGCTTTATTGGTTATGGTGAGGATGAATTTAGTTTCCAAATTTGTAGTCTTAAGGATAAGAAAATATTTTGATCTAGGGATTTTGTCTTTAATGAATAAATCATTTATAAAATATAGTTTTAGGATCAAAAAGAGGATTCCAAAAAAGAGTACATAGTGTTCGAGGACATTGCAAATGATAAAGTATCCAAGCAAATAGTTCAGGCACCTACTCCACAAGAACTTCAATCTCTTATGGTGAGAAGGTATTATAGGGTAAGAAGAGAAACTAAACATTTTCTCCATCTCTTAATTATTTATTAGGCACTAAAAATGGAGAGCTAGAATGCTTTGAAGAAGTAATAGAAGTAGATGTCAAGAAGAAGTGGGAGTAATAAATGGATGAGGAGCATCAGTCTCTCATGAGAAATTAGACTTGGGATTCGGTAAACCCACCTAAAGGTAAGAGAGTATTATAGAACAAGTGGGTGTCTATAATTAAAGAAGATGATTGAGGCAAGAAAAGGTACAAAGCTTAGTTGGTGGTTTGCACAGAAAAAGGGAATTGATTTCAATGAGATTTTTTCTCTAGTGGTAAAAATGACTTCTATTAGGACTGTTCTTAGGATAGTGATAGTAAAAGACTTGTACCTAGAGCTACTAGATATGAAGACTGCATTCCTTCATGGTTATTTGTAGGAGAAGTTATATATGGAGCAGCCATAGGGACATGAGGTCACATGGAAAAAGAACATGGTGTGCAAACTAAAGAAGAGCTTTTATGGCTTGAAACAAGATCCATAATAGTGGTACAAGAAATTTGATAGTTTTATGATGGAGCAGGGATACTCTAAGTGTCATTTAGACCATTGTGTATATATCAAGAAGTTTAATGATGGTGATTGCATTATATTTTGTCTGTATGTGGATGATATGTTGGTTGTAGTTATAAGCATGTAAGAAAAAAGGTACTCAAGGAAAAACTTAGTAATTCCTTTGTTTTGAAGGATTTGGAAGTAAAAAAACAAATAATTGGTATAATAATAATGTGAGATAGGGAGGAATAAAAGTTAAATTTATCCTAGGAAGAGTAAATTAAAAAGGTGTTGGAGAAGTTTAGTATCCAGGATCCTAAAGGAGAAATGTCCCAAGATAGAGAAGGAGAATTTAGATGTCACATGCACCTTACTCATCATATATTGTAAAATTTATGTATGTCATGGTGTGCACTAGGCCAAATATTTCCCATGAAGTAGGAGCAGTAAGTAGGTACATGAGTTATCTAGGTAGAGAACACTAGAAGGCAATGAAGTGGATCCTTCAGTATTTAATGGGGACCATGGGGATAGTTTTAAGATATGGTGGATTTGACACCAATTTTCATGGTTATGTAGATTTAGACATGATTGGATATTTAGACAGTAGAAGGAATACAACATGATATGTATTTATTGTAGGTGACAAATGGTAAGTTGGATTTTATGAATACAAAATCTTGTGGCTTTGTCAACCATAGAGGCTGAGTATGTTGCTACAATAGAGGCAATAAAATAAATTATTTGGCTACAATAGATGTTGAAGAGTTGGGGCATAACCAAGAGGAAGGGAATCTGTATAACGATAGTCAAAGTGTTATACATCTAGCAAAGAACTCTAGTTTCCACTCTAGGATGAAGCATGTATAGTTGAGATAGCATTTCATCAAGATAGCTTTAGAGGAAGAGAAGTTGAAGATATGGAAGATTTATACCAATCAAAATCCTACAGACATGATGACTAAGGTGGTCACAAGGGAGAAACTGAAGCTAAGTTGAGAAGCCTACTCAGAGGAACTTAGTCTCCAAGTGGGAGATTATTGTGTTATGGAGACTATTTATATATTAAAATGTATTTCAAATACTGTACATTTAAAATGTGTGAACTAGGAATTTGACTCAAGAGAGGATTGTTAGTCTGGTGTTAGTTCCAAAAATGAAATCAAAATGAAATAAACATACTAGAATAACATCTATAGGTCTAGTTACTAGGGTGATTTTAGTTAACAAAAAAAAAATGGAAACACAACTAAAACATGAAAAAATCCTTCTTTCACCATCCTTGGATGCTCCAAAATACTTGTTTTAGTGACTTACACATTTTGTACTCATGAAATCTATTGCAATGGAGCTTGGCTATCCTCCATATCTCCTTGGAACCTTGTGGCTTTAGCTTGGCTTGATTCAAGATTTGGGCATTATAATACTAAGGTGAAATGATTTTGAATGCATTTGGGCATAATAAGTTTGACATATGAGAGCTTATAATTATGGCTTTGAGGTTTGGGATTTTATAGATTTTTGAAATGGTTTTAAGATCAACCATGACCATCTATCTCAAGATTGAGAAGTGTGTCCATGATAAATCTAATTATGAAATTCAATCTACAAATATGATTATTAATATTTAGGATAAAGGGGCATTGAATAGGCATGGAAGGGATTTGATGAGGCATGGGATGTATGAATCTTGATATTTGTGGTATTTATGATCTAGGGATGTCTTCACAAGAAATGAGGTCACTTGATGATGTAGATATTCAATATTCATTTCATAAAAAAAAATCAAAATTTTTCCATGGAATTATTAATTAGGCCCTAATTTGGTTTAATAAGCTATTAGGCATGATTAAGCATTTTGTGCACAACTTACTCAAATTGATCATAAGGACTTATTATTGGTTTAAAATTTGACTATATTAGAATTAGAAGTCAACGTCAGATGCATTATATTTGTTATCCCATTTAGGATGATGTCAACACTAAATAATAAAGGCATGTGTCTCATGTAAGAGATTTAATAGAAAAGACCAATCAAAGGCACCCGAGTGCAAATTTAGAATTTTGACTCAAAATGATCTGATCAAAGTTAAACTCATTTTGATTTAATGATGCTCTAGCCAAAATTGGCACTTGAATATATCAATTTAAAATAATTTAAGGTGTTTCAATGTTTTTAGGCCAAATTGTGTATTTTGGTAAAAATTGGTCAAAAGCCTAGTTGGAGGATATCAGTGACCAATTTTAGGTGTCTAAAAAATATACTGTACACTCTTTATGTATTCTTGTTAGGCCTCCAAATTTTCTTTTGGGCCCCCTTAATGCGGAACCATTTTGGGTTGACTTGGCCAATGGTTTTGGTACCCATTATTTTGTAAAACTGTTAAGTTGATGTATTATGAATACATGAATATTCATTAGATAATACACCATGAGAACAAGGGTTTGAGAAGGAAGAACATAGTGTGTGAGTTTAGGTGCAAATTTAGGAGGGCTTCTTTAGTGCAAATCTAAATAATATTTGTGTAATGTAATTATGAGAAGACAGATCTAAGAGTGGATTATACTCTTATGGATTGTAATAAAATTGAAGTAAGTATTTTTTTGTGGATGTAACCCATATTAGGTGAATCACATTAAATCTAGTCTTCTAGTTATGCATATTTATTTCTATTCTTTCTACATCTTTGTTCATATTTATTATTATTGTGATTTTATGAAATTGTTCCTCATCAATTTCTTATTTATTCCTAAAAGTGTATCCATTAGTATGATAGGTTGGACATCCTCACCACCTTGTTGTGAAAAGAGTTGTCTACATAACAATACTTCAAGGAAGTATCAATCCTATTGTAGTTCTCCCACATACTGCTTCGTACATGTGCAATCAAATGCTAGAATGAAAGTGGTCTTGAATGCCTTGAGTGTGCTTGATATTGATAATATTTTAAATATGGGTTTATGGATATGATATATGGTAGTATGTAGAAGTAGGTAATAATAGGGATCAAATAGCTTTATTTTTATCAACTCGTTTGTTATTTGGATAGGCTTTTGCATCTATTTTCCATCTAGTCAATAGAGCTCAAATAGTCTTATATTTATAGAGATTTGTAGCTTATGTGGATAATAAAATGTACTTAAGGTGACCTTAATAGTGGTACACATTTAAATATATATCTATTTAGGAGAGTAAGGGATAGGATAACTAACACCGTGTGACTCTAATGTCTTTAATGTGACACTAGTGTCTAGATGGAAGACTATCAGGCACACTTGGTTGGGATTTAGAAAAGCTATCATTGGACTATGTTTGAGCTGACATAAGATGTCTATGTTTTACACAATGGATAGAAAAGGGTGATAAAGGATCTATGATAGTCTTTGTATAAGTTAGGCATTCACATTCTCAAGCAACACTCTTAGCATTAAAATACCACATTTAGGTGATTAGATTTGCACCCTGAAACCCATTTTATGTTAGAAATGTAGAAAATTGAAATGAATAGTATAAAGGAAAAATAAGGGTACCAAGACTTAATTAAGATGTGAAGCCTGTGTAGCTAAGTCTAGGTATGTGAATTTGGGTTTCCATATGTGAAACATGATCTAAATCAATGAGCTCAAATGAAACATGCAAAAAGTAGTCCTTAGTTAAGATATTATCAAAAGTGAAAGACTACACTAAATAAACTTATTGATTAAATTTCAGCAAAGAGATATTAAAAGTGGAAAGGAACGAATAAACATCATTGGGTATGTGAACTAATACATGAACTTAGTAAAAACTTATGTGTGAGTCTATATAGTGAATAAGTTTTTGAATAGTTTGGACTAAGCTAATATCTTTCTCAATCCTCATATGGGGGTTGAAGAACTTATTCCAATTTTGAAGAACTTGCTCAATGGATTTTGATATGTTAATAGCTTGGATAAGACTATAAGTGTATCTAACCCTCTCATGTGGTTGTCCCAAGAACTCAAGTAGGATATGAATCCATCATTAACTACCTATGTGAATTAGATGCATATGAAAATGAAATGCAAATAGTGATGAACGTATTTAACTTGTTATATCTAATTGTGTATGTCATTTTTATAGCCACTTAGGTACATTAGGTAGTTCTAGACCATTCAGGAATGTCATCGACTATAGATGTAGTAAGGCATGAGATTGGTGACAACCTAGAATATGATAAAAAGTGTATATAATGTTGAGAAAGACATGTATTTTTCCATTCCATATAATCAACTTATGTGTAATTGAGCATATGGAAACTATTTGTCATGCATATGCCCCCAATCTAATATCTAAGTATACTAGTTCTGAATTGAGTATGTAATAATCTATTTTATGTATCTAAACTAAATGTGGGAGTGATCATGTCATTTATGATGCCCACAATATAAAAAATGGTATGAATTTGAGATAAAATGAGTGTATTTGAGTAAAATATGAATATAACTATCAAACTCATAACTCTAAATGTGTAAATTTTTATTTTACCTGGTGTAATGGTCTGGTTAATCTATACTATCCGATTTTAAGGTTACTACACAATAACACCATGTACTGGAGATTATCTCAATATGGTTTTAGTGTCCTATTTTAGGTGTTAATGTTTATCTAGTCTAAAATTTAGGTTATTTGAATTACTTTTTATGTCCCTATTTTTTCATGCGTCTGACCTGTGTCTTATTTTTAAAACTCAGCCTATGTTCTAAAAATGATTTATGAATATCAATATATAAGACTTATCTATATGATAATTCCATATGAATGCCCCCTCTTTTGAGGATAGTTATGTAAGATGTTTAAGAACTATTCTAAATAAAAGTAGCTCTACAAAATGTGTTAGCTAGAGCATATATATGATAATTACATGGTATTCCAATACAATGTACAACCATAACATTGTAATGTAAAAGTATCTGAGCATAAGTATGTCATGTAAGATGTATGTTGTAAACAATAATTTCAAAAGGGTGTCAAAATAGATGTATAAATGTATAATAGTAAATATGAGTAACTACCTAGGGGTATAGGGCATGATGTCAAGCATGACACCTAGATAGGAAGGGTATATGCATGAGGTCCCTTGTGCCATTAAACACCGGTGTGTGTAACAAGTAAAAACAAGTTTCTAGGTGAAGATGAATACATTAAAGATACATATAAAACATATGAGGCACGTAAAAGGACAAAATACAAGTGGCATGGGCAAATTTCACTAAATCTTAGAATGGAAAAGATACAAGGAAATGTTTAAATGTCCACATATGTAAACAATAAGTAATTTAGGTTAGAGTCACATATAAGGACATGTTCAAATGTATGCATATAGAATTAGGAAATCACAAACAAGGGACATGGGCTAAAAATATGAAAGCTAAAAATGAAAGAATGTATAACTATGTAGTATAAATTTTTGTAAATGCTAGGATGTATATTTACTGAGTCTAACTAGTGATACTCGACAAACAATTTGAGAAATGAGTAACAATGATGAATATAAAGATATATCAATGTGTAAATTAGAATGTATAGAATTTAAGGATAACACATAGTAGTAACAATTGTTTATGAGATGCCCTCAAGTGGGTGGATGTATAAAATGAATAATTCTAGATTAGTGTATATGCCCTCAAAGGGTAGATGATATTAGGTTTGGATCATTTTAATCGACCTAAATCCTATATGTAATCTTTAATCATTCAAAATGAATAATTCAAGCATGTATGTATGATAAAAAAGACTATACTAGCATAGATAACATATGTAGTTTTTAGAAAATACAAGAAGTGTAAACATATCAATGCATATAATCTATAGGTTTTATGTTTTCTGAGTAATATTTCAATGTTTTTGTGTTTCAAAATGTTATATTATTTTTCTATTTTATGGAAAAAGATATGTACAATCAAATGAAAATAAAATATGTAAATAAAGTGAGAGAGAAGGAATTATGTATAAGGTTAGATACTATACTAACTGTTGTGTCTCATGGGAGGCTCACTATCACTATGTACTGTATACAAAATGGGAATGGTAATCTCTCATGAAGTGTGAATGCTATGTTTTATTTGAATGTTGGTGCAGTAGGAATATGAGTATTGCTTATCATCAAAATCATGATAACCTAGAATTCTGGAGGTAATTGCCTCATACTATGGAGTTGACCTTTCTAAATTATGGCGTGGCATATTGATTATGATTTTTCCCTTTGAAATTGTTCTTATTATAGACATACGGTGCTATGAAGTCACTTTTTCTAGAAAACTTATTCTAAAAATGCTTGTTTGTGTAGTATGATTCTCACTTTGCAACTTCATTTCTTGCTCTTTCTATAACATGTCTAGTGTATATGGATGTTTTTCCTTGATAGATCGTATTGATGACTAATGTGTCTTAGGATGTCTAATCAATAGAAAACCTTGTGAACCAATATTATTAGCTACTAGAATAGAAAAAGTGATGCCTTGGGCCTATTACCCAAACCATGACCATGACAATCAAACCGTTGTAGATATGTGTGACCAAAATTATACCATATTGAATGTTGATTTTAGAGAGGTAGATTTACATACTTTATTATCTTAATTTGTGTTTGTTGTAGTATTTCTTGTTTTGATTAAATTTTTGGACCCCTTTGTCGTTCTGAGTTATGATTTGGTAATCATTTTTGTATCTTTTTAATTTAACACTTTAAATTTATAGATGTGCCATTTTATGTTGTTTCGATGAAGTGTCGATATATGAGTCATTTGTATCCATTATATGTTGTATTTTTATTTTCAATGCTAAACAAGAATCAGTTTGATGCCCATGGATTCTATGATATGCACAATAATATATGGATCTCATTACTAGGTGTAGAGGGTAGGTTGATCAATTTTGGTTTTATAACATCTCCATATTGATTTAATAAAATGATGCAGTATTTTTTTTTAAAAATTTACATAAGAATTATTATTTCAATAGATTACACCATGAAAATCTAATTTGTGATATTAACATACTATTAAGCATACTAAACAAATGTAAACATGTAACAATAAGAATTATTGATCACTAGCATCATATATAGTATACCATACCTACATAAGGAAATTAATTTCATTTAAAATATAGCCATGACTGGTATAATAATAAATCCAATATTGACAATGTATAGTAAGCAATTACATTTTCAATAGGCATTAAGCCTCAATATAAATACATTAATAGATACAATGTTCCACAGGTCACGAGTCACTCTAACTCTTTTATCTCTAATAATCTCAAGTGTAATCACCAAGTAAGTACTGCAGCGGGGAGGGAAAAAATCATCCAATCACTTTTTCACACCAACCACAGATCATCAATTCCATGTATAATTTTCCAAATAGGGAATGCCACTTCCTTAATAGATGGGTAGTTATTAATGGTGTGGGAATCTAGAGAGACATATTAGTACCTGTGTGTTGTATGATTATACTACATGATGTGTACCATAAAGGAATTACATTCTAACATAACACACCACTTGATCAGATTAGTTATTATAGAATCTAAATTCAAATTCTCACACACCACTTGATCAAATTACCTTTATCTAGAATTTATGGTTCTAATTAATCTGGTTAAGTTCATCTCACTACTTAGTTAGTACTAACAATGTGAGATTTGGTTAAAATCTATACAACTAATAGAT
>JARHVA010000157.1:505000-530000 GCA_037957365.1 Torreya grandis
TGAAATCAAATTGGTATGAATTTTTGTATGCAAACTCAATCAATGTAAGGTATTATTCCCATTTATATTTTTGATTTATGCAATACATTCAAAAAATATTCTCTAATACTTTATTAAATCACTCAGTTTTTCCATTAGACTATAGGTGATATATAGTACTGAAGTTTAGTTATGTACCCAAAGCTAAGTTTAGAGTTAACCAAAATGTATAAGTCATTCTCAAATCATGATATGATATGATCTTCTCTGATAATTGATGCAATTGATACACTACATTTATGAAAATATTTTCAAGAGTTCATGCATCATTTTTCAAATTGACTAGTGTATGATGTGTTACCTTTATTAGTTTATCAACTACAACCAAGATCATGTCATGCATATTTATTAATAATGGTGATTCTTGGAAAAATTCTATACTTATCACCTACCATTTCCACTACAATATGTCATGTGGATATAACAATCCAACTAGATGCACATGTTTAGCTTTCAATCACTAAATTTTAAAATAATATGAAACAAAATTCACTACATCTTTCTTGATTTCCTTTTAGAATAAAGAGGTATAAGATCTAAAATAAACTTGGTTACTCCTAGTTGTCCTAAATATGGAGCATTATGAAGTTATTTTTGTATGGTGCTCCTTATATTCCCTTGATCTAGCACATACATCCTTCTATTATATTGTATAAGACCATCACTTTCTATGTTGTATCTTTTGTAATTAGGATTCTAAGTGTTATCAAACAAAGCTTTCCTATTTTGATCATATAATTCCTCTCCTAGTGAGAACTTGATCACATGATTTTTGAATGTAATCATAATAGTAGCCACAATTGTTATGTACCTTTTATGACTTAAGGTGTTAGCTACTGTATTCTCTTTGCCTTTAATGTAATTGACGTCAAAGTCATAATTAGATAAAAATCTAACTAGTGTCTCTGATGAGAATCCAAATTTGGTTGGGTGAGCATGTATTTGAGTCCCAAATTCTTAATCTTGATCTCAAATTATTTTCTAAAAAAAAATGTCTCCAAACTAGCATAGCATGAAAAATTATTGCATGTTCCAAATCATGATGGGCATAATTTACCTCATAAGACTTCATTTTCCTTGACTCATAAACTATGACTATATCATCCTACATAAAGGCTACTCCTAGTCTATCCCTAGACGGATCTATGATCACTAAAAATTGACCATTAGGATCAAGAAATTTTAACACCGGTGCTAACGTAAACCTTATTTTCAATTCTTAAAAAAACTACTTTACAGTTATCTGACCAAATAAAACTTTGATTTTTATGCCATAAATAGGTAGTCGAATTAACAATCTTGAAAAAAAATTAAACAAATTTCTTATAATAGCCTATTAATCCTATGAAACTCCTTACCTCATAGACATTCCTTGGTGTTGACCACTCCATAATGGCTCTTATGTTATATGGATCAATATAAATGCCATTCAGTGAGATAATATGTCTAAAATATTAAACCTTCTCTTGGAAAACTGCACACTTGGATAATTTTCCATATATCTTGTGCTTTTCAAGATGTTTCAAAACCCACTACATATGTTGAAGATGGTCTTATTCATCCTTAGAATATATTATAATGTCATATAAAAAGACCAAAACAAAATTATCTAGATAATAGATGAACACATTATTGACGATATTCATGAATGTTACAGGTGCATTCGTCAACCCAAATAGTAACATTGTAAAATCATAAATTCCATAGCAATTTCTAAATGTATTCTTTAGAATATCCTCATATTGTATTCTTAATTGATGATATCTAGCTTTAAAATAAATCATAGAAAAGACCATTGCTCCTCACATTTGATCAAAAAGATCATCTATTAGAGGTAGTGGATACCTATTTTTGATGGTTGCTTTATTCAACATTCTATAATCAATGTAAAGTTAAAGAGTGTCATCTTTATGCTTAACAAAGATAATGGGTGCACCCCATGGTAACATAGTTGGTCTAATAAACCATTTGGACTATAATTCTTGAAGTTATGCCTTCAATTTGACTAATTCAATGGTTGTCATTCTATATGAAGCCTTAGACTAAGGTTTTGATCTTGGTTTGATATCACTAGAGAAATAAAACTCATATTTAAGAGGAAATCCTAGAAATTCATCTGGAAAAGCATCACAAAAATTACTAAGGAAAGGATAATCTTTAATTTATGGTTCCTTAGTTTCCTCTATTTCAAAAATATATTGATGATAAATGATTGACATCCTTTTCTTTGGACCTTCCCAAGTTGCATTTCAAAAATATGCCTAAGCATTAACTCCTTTTTTTAAGCCTAAATTAGTGTCTAATATATATAATTATCGTTACACTCAACCTTTTTTAGATAATAGTCAATCCTAACCATATAATTATCAAGCCAGTTGACTCCTAGGATCACATCATATGACCTTAGTGATGTTACGTAAAGGTCCATAACTTGTGTGAATTCTAGAAACCTAATTTATACTTCAACTAAACACTTTTCAACTTGGACTTTAGAATTATTCCCATATTTTATCAACCATGTATGTTACATTACACCAACTATTCGAGACAACTTATTTAAAATTCTAGGATCTACAAAGCATTACATAAAATCTGTATCTATCAAAATGGAAATTGGATGTTCAAATAATATACCTAATAGTTTTATGTGTGAAACTTGGAATTCATCTTATCAATTAACAACTACCACATGAACACATTGCTAAATAGTTTCATGTTTATGGGTAGAACCTTTGTTCCTTAGCTTATCATGGGTACTTTCATGCATAAAATGGTCACATCCATAGATGAAGCAACCTCTTGGTGGTGCCTTCATATTTATCTATTGGTTTCTCTTGAAACCACCTTTGGAAGCATTACCCATTTTCTTACTACTTGAACCACTATTAAATATGGTATTTTGACTCTTCAATTGACTCTTTCAGTCTCCACTCCTTTGTTTCTAGTTCTTCTTTTTTAAAAATGGCTTATAACTTCAAAAGTTTTTATTAAACTTATCCCTACCTGAGCAAGAGATTTTAATTTTTTCACCTGTTTGAATGCATTCTCCAAGACTTAATCCATGGTAGAAGGTCCAAAAAAGTCCACTTCTCCACTAATATAAGTTTTTAATTCTATGATGATCTTATTAATCATAAAGATCTCATCCTCCTAATACTGAAATACATATTTGAGAAATTTTTACTATTCTTATTACTCATTCACCATTAAGTCTCCTTACTTTATATTATAACAGTTTATAGTCTTTTGGTCAAAATATAACTATGGAAGCCACCATGATCTAAAAAGTGTCACAAATGGATCCTTAGTCGTGGTGTTCAAGTTTAGATTCATTTGTAACTTCTTATCATCCCACCACATAGTTTTTTCTCTAGCAAACTAATAAGCTCCCAAAATGGCTTTGGTGACCTTAAACTAGTTTTTAACCCTAGAATATTTATCCATTTAAGTCTACCATGATTAAACTCTATCTCCCATAATGGTTTCATCAAACCTAAGTAGATTCACCTTTTTCATATCCCATACCAATTTATTAACTACATGTGCTCTTGCATCTTAAGGCATTTCCTTGTGTCTCCACTCTTGAGGAATTTACTACTCATTAATATTATCTTCAATTTCATCCTTATGGGATTCTTCTTTATGTCCATTAATTTCTTGTTCTAGGGCTATAATTCTATCCCTACTCTCATTCATGGATGCAAGAATCTGATCTAATTTTATTTTTTATTCAGTGGTAAATTGGTTAGGATCTAATGGAGAGTTATTATCATTGACATTTTAATTAACCTCTCTTGATGTTCGTGATCACACCATTCTTCTTTTTGAAATCATAAATATACAAAAATGTTAGTAGACTCACTAAGTCCTAGAGTTTGAGTCACAACTTTGATACCACAATGTAACATCCTCAAAGGGATTTACTAGAATAATGAAATAATTTTTATATTTTTTGAATTTATATAACACTTATTCTTTTAAAAATTATATTATGAGAATATAATTAGTGATCTTAACATACCAGTAAGCACTTAAAAATATGTAAACATGTAATAATAACAACTACTGATCACTATCATCATATGCAGTATAACATAACTATATATGAAAAGTAATTTCATCTAAAATTTAGCCACAACTAGTACAATAATATATCCACTAATATCAATGTATAGTAACTAATCAATTACATTTTTAAGACACATTAAGACTCAATATAAATACATTAATATATATAATGTTACATGGAACATGAGTCACTATACTAATAGTATCTATGATAGTCTCAAGTATAGTCTTCAAGTAAGTACTGCAATGGGGAGGGAGAGCATCATCCTAGAATTTTTCACACAAACCATTGAACATCAATCCCCTACACAATCACCAAAATATGTAATGGCCATCCCTTCATTAAAGGGTTGATAGTAATGGTAAGAGAATCTATAAAAATATGTTACTACTTATGTGTTTTAAGATTCTACTACATGATGTGTACCATAAATAAATTATCTTCTAACATGATACCACACAAACATGTAAATCATGTATATGAAATGACAATGTATATCTAAACATTACTTCATATACAGGGTCTGATTTAAAAGGGTTTTAAATGGTTTATTATAGTAATCTAGACACTATCACTTCAATTTTATACATACAAACCTACATACATATACATATCTTTCAAATATATTGCACCCATGTATATATATTTAAATATTTAAAACTTAGTTATGTGTATATATGTTTCAATATCATTCTCCCAAGTTTTAGATTTAATCTAGGGAATATCATTTTTATGAAAATAAATCCATTATAGCCTAATGTCTCAACACCCAAAATAACCCATTTGATTTCTTAGGGATTTAGAAGGTATATTGGCTTCATTTTGTGGATGACCAAACCATCCATAGGGATAACCCTAAATTCTATTTCAAATTTACATTCATTTCTAAACCCTACAAATTTAAAACATAAAGATTAATTATGCAAGCAAATAAAAGTAACTACTTCGCCATCGTAGTAAGTAGCTTTCAAATCTTAGACAAGATGATCTTATATTATTTTTCTTCCTTGATCTATATTTGACTTTTCTTATTCACCATGCCCCATTCTCCTCTAAAATTTCCTCTTATTTTAATCTACTTCACTCGTTAATATTTTCATGAAAATTTCCCCAACTCATAATCACCATGCAAACTCCATGCTTTTTCAGTTTAACAGTGACTTGATACTAGGTAGATACCATTAACCATGCTTAAGAAATCACTAATTCAAACTTTCCATAATTCTCTAATCATTAAAATATTTATTTCAAAATTGTACATGTCAACCTATGTTTCATGTTTGAGTATTTCACTCCAAAGTCCACTTAAAACATTATTTGCAGTGATAAGTTTTACTTGCATTTCATTGTAATCAATTCATGACAATAAGATTAGGTATATTTATTTAGGATAGTATTTTAAGATAATTCAACCTATTTTAATAAATAATAAAAGTAATTATCTACTTTCTTTTTATGGTAATATGACTAGCACAATGTTAATTATCTTCTTATATCAAAAAGATAGAACATATAATATTTGATTTCAATTATAACATGATAATTGTTTGTATTATTACTATTTTATATAGGTTAACTATGTCTTTCATTGTTTTAATATTTTGATGTGTATTGATATTCTTTAATATCGATAATAGCATGCTTAATGTTCCCAAATGTTGTAAAGATGTCTTGTTAGTCTATCTATAATACCGATTATATATCATCTATTAGTTTTATGTTCCCATAATCATAAACATAAATAAGTAAAGTAACCTTATATAATCATATTACAAAATTAAGAACTAAGTCTACGTAAAATATATAAAATAAAATCACATACAAGATTGATTCTATATCTATGTACTAACATTTATGACACACATACTATAATGTTTAACTATAATTAAATTTTAAACACACTAACTCTAAAAATCCAAACACACAATGCATATACATATAAAATCTAATGTTATGTGTGGATGGATTTATCAAAACATCTATTGTCAGTCACAATCTCTATATAAATCACTGCATTCAATGATGCTCTTCCTCTATCATTCTCTAAGGGATGAACTCTCATATATCCAACTCATAATAAGAAGGTGGTTAGTAAGATACATCATGATATATATCATAAAACAATGTTATAACAATAAATGTAACATAATCATTATTTATAGAATTCATAATTGGCCCACTCAAAATAATAAAATAATGAAATCTAAGTAATACAAATATGTCCCATATCAACATATGACATAAAATTTAGTTAAAAACTAATAAATCGATTTAACAACCATAATAATCTATGGATAATTAGGTAAATCAACTTAGTGAGAAAATCAAGATGTAATAGATTTAATTATTTTGCTTAGTAGCACACTTGCTCTCTTATTTAAGCTTTGAATACTTTTTGAATCACTAGTTGTAGATTTACTTTGTTATGGTTTATTATTGGACATGTAACATTGTTTTCAATAAATTATCTAGGTGTTGGTGCAAATATATGATCTACAATGTTGTTCCTAAGAAGCCTTTGTCTTATAAATTGATATTTCAATGTTGTAATATTTTCATGTAATAAATGATTATGATTTTATAAACCTATAATTATATTGATAATATTTATAATTTCATCACATAGAGTCTCACAAATTCAAACCCTAGCTATTTTTGATTAAACATATAGGCACATACCATATAGAGAAGAGATGTGAATAGGTTGAGTATGGGGATTAGTGACATTGCTATAGGCTACTTCATCTCATAGGTTGGTGATAACATATAAATGGTTATAGGAAAATGAGATATCACCCTCATAGAGATGAGGAGGAGAAGGAGATTGTTTCTTATGCATAAGATATGGCATCGAAACTTGAAACATAGTTACTATCATACGTTCTAAATCCTCTATGTGTGTAAGGGTTTACTTGTTAATAAAATTCTAAATATGAGAAAGATGACATTATATGAGATATGACATATATTATAATTGATATAAAGCATCATCTATACATGTGTTTATGTATTTTCTAAGTTCATTATGAATTAAATGAAACGAGCATGCCAATGAAATTATTAGACTTTGTCAAAAGAAGTGATTAATTTATTTTGTCATTATGATCATGATTATATGAAATACAAATCAAAAAATATATGGATATAAAATTAGATTTCTATAAATATAAACCCTAGAGTTATCTAGGGTTAGTGTTTTTTGAATTTAGGGTTTCTTTACAAGAATTTAAATTATATTTAAAAAAATTGAAACCCTAATATGAAATTGATTTAATGAGCTAGGTTATGCCAAAAACTCAAAAAATATAAGTATACAATCCTAATTTAATTTTTTTAAAAATAGAGAATGCAAAGTAGGGTTTGAAAAAAAATTTGAATTAAGTAAGGCTCACGAAATGATTTAACCTTTTAGGGTTTTACATTCATATTTCTTAAGTTAATTTAAAGCATTAAGATGTTTAAATTAGTTAAATAATACACAATAATTAAAAAATAATTTATTTTGGATTTTTTTATTCTTTTTAATTCTTAATAATATTAATAAATATGCATAAATAGAGACCTATCTAGGAAGTGACTATCACAACAGATCTAGGTCCTTAAAACTAGGTTCTAGATAAGTTTAAATGTCATCAATAGGGTCTTGGGATCTGGTCATTCACTGGACAATAGTGCCACACCTAGATAGTAGTGTCATATTTCTCTAGTGTCCTAAAAATGATACAAGTTTCTTATTTACAAGAATGTTCCTATTTTATGGGAGTATGTACACTTGTGTTTATGGTTCCTATTCTTACATGCATGAAATTTGAAACTTTGCATTGTACCTTAAAAATATGATTTAGTGTGAAAACCCTAATCCTCCCTAAAAGTATGGCATGAGATAAGAATTTTTGTTCATTAGTAAGATGGGTTGAACATACTTAACACCCCATTATGAAGAGAGTTTCCTACATACTAATAATTTGAAGAGGGATCAGGCCTGATGTAGTTCTCGTACTTGGTGCATAGTGCAAGTACAAGTGAATACTAGAATGAGAGTGGTCTTGAATGCCTTAAGTGTACTTGAGATTGATAATATTTAAATTTTGGGTGTAGGATTGATTTAGCTGATAGTATACATAATTAGGGTAGAGGAGGGATCAAATACCTTAATTTTTCTCAATTTTTTCTTATCTAGATAGGATTTTACATCTATTTTCCATCTAGTTAATAAAGGTCAAATAGTCTTATATTTATAGAGATTCTTAGCTTGTGAAAATAATAAAATATAATTAGGATAAATTTAGGAGGTGAACACATTTGAATATATATTCATTTAGGAGAATTAGGGAAAGGGACACTAGCACAAAATGGAGCTAATGTCCTTAATGTGGCACTAGTGTAAAGTTGGCAGACTATTGGGCACACTTTATTGGGATATGGGAAAGTTATCATCGGCCTATGTCTGAGCTGATAGAATATGTTTTTGGTCTTCACAATGGATGGAAAAATATGATAAAGGGTATAGGATAGGTCTATGGCTAAGCTAGGTATATGCCTTATCAAATAATACTCTTATCGTCCACACACTACTTTTAGGTGATTATAAGTATCAACTTCCTATTACACAAAGGAAAACTTACATAAATGTATCCCATGATAAAATAAAACTTAAATGATATATCCCCTACTCTATCTATCTAGATTATATCAAAAATACCATAGAGAAATTATACATCATTGATATATACAATAAGAGTTGGATAGTGGTTAATCATTGACATTGAATTGAGAAATGCTGTGATTGTAAATTTGTAGTGTAAGATTTATTCAATAATTTTAAATTAAAAATAAAAATTTAATATTAGGTAACTTTTTATAATTTCAATTTTATTATCAATAGTTCTTTAGGAGAGCTCCTATCAAACAACATATAGCTAAATAAGAATTTTAAAAAATTACTTTTTGTAAATATTTATAGACTAGATAAATTAGTTTGATATGAATGATGTTATAGATCATTATCAATTAAATATGCACTTTTTAATCTAAGATAATGTTAAAAATTTTAATAATATAAAAATTCTTTTTAATATTATAAAAAAATGATTATAGGTGTGGATACCATGGTAGTTGATCATGTAACTACCTTTTGTTTGTATAAATTAAATACTATTTATATAAGTAATCCTAAAATGACTTAAAACACATGATTAAAGGTCACATAAAACCACCAATATTATTAAAATTTATCATGGAAAATATTTAGTTGTGGGAACCATTAAAACCTTCATGTTCTCTTGTCTCGCCAAGGTAATGGGTACCTTTAATTTACTAGTTAAAGGTTGGGCGATCCTTCAAACCCTTTTTTTTGTTCTTAGTTGTTGGTGGGATCCTTTTTTACCATCTTTTTTGTACCTATATGTGTGTATAGCTATCAAAACACTCAACTCCCGAGTTTATAGCTTTGGTTTCAAAAGCGTTTTACCTAATCAAATAAAAAAACATGAGAAATCCAAAAAAAATAAATATGGCTTTTCTTTAATAATAAAAATGTGAAAGTGTAAGTACAATTATATTTAAATAAATAATGAAAGTGATTAAAAAAAATGGTAAGTGAGCTAATTTTTAGTGGATGTGAAAAATATGAAACTAAGAAACTATTACTAATAAACATGAGAAAAAAAGGAATTTATATAAGCTTTAACAAAATAAAAACAAAAACCATGTTATAGTCTTAGTGGCTTATATATTTATGTGGAGAGCCTTTGTAATAGGCATTGTTGCATGGGAACATGAAGACCAAGGTTAAAACTATTATTAGTATCTATTGGAGGTATTATTGTTTTCATCTCCAATTATTAAATTTGGTTGACTGTAGTCAACAACCAACTATAGTTCATAGTAAATAGGGGTGTGAAATTATTTTTGAAAGTTTGCTACAAAATAAAAATAGTTTAATGTTTTTATGGTTATAACTAAATATTAAATGAATGTATGATCATAAACCAATGAAATTAATTCATTTCCATTATTTTCCCCTTTGAAATATCATGAACAACATAAATATCGGTGCTTATTATTGTCCATGGTTTGCAGAAAAATATAGTTTCAAATGATAATGGCCTTGCAAAAATTGGTTAATGCCCAATTGTCATACCATAAACATGTATTGAACTGATTTCACAACACTTGTTGATACCTACACTTTCCACTACAATTATCAAGGCCAAGGATGTCAAGACTAGGAATAATTTTAGAAGGGCATTCACATTTTCTGTTGGATCGATTAGTAATTACATCTGGTATTCAAAATTTGGAAGCTTAATTATTCATCTACTATCCTCCTTATAGGATCAAAGAATTTTGAGGATCATTTTTGTTTAGTTTTTAAAAAAAAATCCAAATTAGACATACCATATTGGTAGCATCTTACATGGTTTCGAATAGTATCAGGACAAAAAAAGTCATTTTTTCTACAAAGTAAGAATAAATCAGCTATAACTGAAAATTTGTTTTTATTTAATTTATTTTACTTGAATTTATGCCATATTATAATTTTGATTCATAAAATCTTAATTATTAAATGAATCTTTTTACCACTAAGAAACTATATGTCACTCTTCATATAAGTAGCTCAAATATGTTTCTTTTGTAGAATTTTTTTTTGAACATTTATTAGTTTTTTTTCCCTAATATATAAAAACATCAGCATCTAGAAATGTAAGTTTCATTCATGGAGTTATTAAACTTCATATATTACAAAACATTCAAACTTAAGACAACAACTACAATGTTGGGTGTGCTTGTGATTGCAAACAAGTTTGAGGTTCCATCTTGCATAAATTTTTGAACTGATGTTTTGATTCCATACATTAGGGTAGAATTTACATTACTTATATGCCCCCATACCAATTTACATATGATAAATGAAGTGCAGACATTAATATGTGTAAGAAAATGATTTCTTAGCAAATGTTTTAGTGAGATTGAAGAGTAAGTTTTTCTTTTAACTTTATATTTAGTACTGTGTCTATCATCTAATATGACCATCATGTAGGCTTATTGATTTTATTCATTATATATAATAATATATCATCATCTTTAAATGCTATACCATTTATAATAATAAATAATATAATGGTCAATTAATAATCATGTTCCAATAAAATATACAGGTAGATGTATTGTAAGAGGTTTTGTCAAGTAATGATCTGGAAGTTACATCAAAAGATGTCATATACAATTTTAATATCTAATTGACAACTGATCATTTTGAATATCTAATTATTTTCATGAAAATGGGAAGAAGCTTCCTTTATATATTTCTCTCACATATACTTGATTTACATGAGGTTTGGTGGTTGTCAATAGTAGCAACAGTCATGTCATTCTCATATTTATCTATGGGATTTCATCTGGGAATTGAGAACATGCTATAAATTTCATTCAATTTAATAGTTTTCAATTGTATATGACTTATAGGCTTATGGTATCGTTATCCAAAAAAAATTCCCCTCCTCAAATTCAACTATATATGGTAGGTACTCAAGATGCAACTCAACACTTGCAAAATTTTGGTTTACCTAAAGTAGGATTTAAGTTTCAATAAATAGAATATGAATCACAAGTTTCCTCCCTCAACAAATTTTGATTAGATAAACTCCACCACTCCCACTCATACATAATAAAAATTAGGGGAAATTGTGTACCATACTTCCATTCTTTTCATTGAACTTGTATTCACATAGTTCATAATGGAATTTAAATTGCTTTTTTCCATCCCATTTTTCCATAGAACCACCTTCCAATGTAAAATTTTAATTTAATTTAGATATTAATGTTTAATTATAGGCCAAGAATTATGTATTTTCAAATAGGATAATAAAAATTATTAAGACGGAGGCTTCTACGGTGGAGTAAATCCCGAGAATTTGTCTCAAAAGAGATAAAATTATAGACTATTTATTTGAATTGGTAGAGAGAGTGGTGTTACTACTAGGGACCCACATTTTATTCATCTACAAATATGTGAGATGCCAATCATGTCACTGTGTTTTTTCATTGGTTATATAACATGAGAAAAAAATTATTTTATCCATTGATACATCTATAAAAATGTATGATTGGTATGTTGATTACATATTTGGGAAGTATTTGTGGTATTAAAATTATTCCATGAATGTATTAGAGGAGGTAGGCCCTATAAAGGCGTTGTGTGGAAATAATTTACTCTTTGTGAAAGGATCCACAGTTATAAAAAAGTTTTTAATTGATTTTGCAAGCCACAAAAATCCTATCTCCTTCCTAACCCTCTCCCAGATATCCACCCTTCACTACATCTTATGTAAATGAAGTGTTCAAAAAATTAGTGGTAGGGAAAAACATAGATGCTATGCAAACTGCACCAGTGAAAATCGGTTAACCCAAATGGTGAAGTGAACCTATAAAATGTTCCCATGTCTTGAAGTTTGCTTACTGCATAAACTCTTTTATTGGTTAATCAACCTATTAGACACTTTATTGTAGATCTTTTCCTTAGCATATTCCACACAAAATTTGAATCTAATATTAGCACACACCCCACAACATATAACCCTACTAGAGATTTACCATGGAAAAATTTAATGCAAATAAGATTGGAATGGCATAAAGTCTTATGGTAATCTAGTTCTATAAACATAAATAAATAATTAATAGAGTAAATAATTAATAGAAATGTAAGGTGAAATTTACAACATATTTAAAAATGTCTCTGTTTAGAAAATTGTAACTTCACATCGAGTACTTAATGGTTGTAAAATTTATGAAAATTGAGATGCAAACCAATATTTCAAAAAAGCCTAAGTTGAAAATTTTATCCTTAAACATCCTCTGCTCCTTGGGCTCATAATAATTATGATGTGGAAGGATTGCCTTTCCTTGATTCCACCCAAGTAATTCTTAGTTCTATACTCTGCTAATATAAATCTAGTTGCTATTTAAGAGATATACCTAAAATTGCAACGTTAACAAATTATTCAAAGTGGGATATTTTGAAGATGAAATTTTATATTGAGGGTCTCCACACAACATGATTTAAAACATTATCCTCAAATAATATTGTATGAAATACGTCCTCCTAAATCTTAGACACAAGAACGTATTAGAAATTTGTTACCAGGTCCCAAAATTAGTAGAGACTTTTCTAGAATTTTTTTGAGAGATGCTTCTTCCCAATAGGCCACTCCAACAACAACTCATTTATTGAAAATGATATAAATAAATATATTAAATATCAATTCATGAATATTTTATCTTCCTCCATGTTGACAGACTACCTTTGCCATTTAGCCACGTGTAAGCTACGTGTGGTAATAAAAAATATTATGTAATAGAATTTGCTATATTAATTTTGTATTTATTATATATACTATTTTATAATTTATTTTATTTTATAATAATATAATACAATCTATTCTTATGTGTAATATTATAATTTTATTGATAGGCTTATTAATATAAATTAGGAAAAAAAATATGACTATGAGTCTTGATCAATGGTCAGTTTGATGGTTGTGCAAATCATCATAGTTGTCTAAATAAGGGAAAACAAGAAAACAAGTGATCAATGACCATTATCAAATTAATATGAACATTATAATATTGTAATATATAATAAATTTTAAAATATTATATTAAATAAAACATGAGTTTTTAAGGTGGTATATGCCTACATTATTTGATTTTGATTTACACAAGAACATGTATAAGGCTTTCATTCTTGGTACATATAAGAAATGTCAGTTTGGCATTGCTTGATATTGTGCTAATGGCCATAAAATTATAATGTTATATATACTCTAATCATCTTACTTATCTATTAATATATGTATTTCATCATTTTATTTTACTTAACATATTCAAACAACATGATGTGAATCTTATCATTTGTCATGTTAGAAGTTTACGTTGTCCAATATCAAGTTGTACCAGTCACAAGAATCAAAGGGGAAGATTATCCTAAATGCTTTGGTCAGCCTAAATGTCAGGTATTCATTTTCTCACCTTTGAAGAAAAATAAATAATTGATTTTTCACATTTATTTAGGAAATGAATTCTTGGCTAAAAATATATTTACTAATATAAATAATAGATTACAATATTTTAATTAAAAATATATTATATAATATATTTGTAATATAATATTTACAAATTCCAAATGTACTTCATTGTTAAATTTTATTATATATTGTTAAATAGAGCCCCTCCTAAAATAAAATAAAATAATGTTTTAATGATATGGAGAGAAGACATTGAGCTTCCCAAGTTCATATTGACATGATATTTCATGTGAAATCATATCCCAGAGTGTACATATTCAACATCCATTACAAATTATTTTATAGCTCACACGATGGTTCCATATTCTATTGATTATTTTCTATTTGATTATGGAAAGAATCTACATTTGATATACACTACATCAAATGAGTTTATGAATTGAATTGATCTATTTATTTATCTCGATGCTTAAGAAAAATGATCTTGGCTTGACCATCAGTCCCAGGTGGGAGGGAATGTAGTGGGTTAAATTTGGATTTAAAGGGGAATATACCTCAAAAAAAAAAAAAAAAAGAAACACTTAGCAAGAGCAATATCATGTGAGAATTTATGTATTAGTACCTACATGATTGATTTCTAAATTGATTAATATTATCTAATTTTTCGCAATGTGGATGATTCCTTGTATATTAATAATAGAGTGATGTTTACATAGCAAAGGATAAACGTAACCTATAACAATATAACATGTATAAGGGTAATATATTTCACAAAAGAAAAGAAAACACTTATAAGATATACATGGCATGCAAAGAATCCTACACATATACCAGTTGCTCCTATTACACGAGGTAATCATTGGTAGATGATTAACAAAGTGGCATGAGCTCTAACCATACATAAAGCACAAGTAATAACACTCAATAAAGCAACAATTGACATTTAAAAAATTGATCTCCAAGGCTTAACATTTACTATCATATCAAGAGAATGTTTAATCAATGACACGTATCTCTCTCTTGTATTTACCTTTGACTGCTTTGCAAGAATGAAAGAAAGTAAATATGTAAATCTTTAAAAATAAAAGGAAAAAATATTGACATAATTACATCTACCACACCATTCATAATAACTCTAGCTTTGTAATTATTATTATATACAATAAACAAAAGGATATTTGTAATTATTGTTACATACAATGCATTTTATAGCTTCAACACTTTCATCATTAGTATAAATTATAAAAATATATATAATATTAAAATATATATGATATAATCTAATATTTATATAAATTATTTAATACATATAATAATAAATTTTTAATGCATATAAAAATTATAATAAATATTATATAATATTTTTATAAAGGCAATCAAAGAAAATGATAATTGAATCAACTGACTTAAAATCAAAAAGATTTATAAGGTAGTGAAGAACAAGTACAAACATTTAGTCAAAAATTAAAGTACTTGATCATTGCATTGAACCAAATATAAACAATTTTTATCTAACCTTCATCTTTTCTTGCACCATGGGGGAAACTACTAGTAATATAAAATGGGACAATTTGGAATTTGTTCATTATTCAATCAAAAAAAATTGATTATATAATTACCTCGATAATCCAAATTATTTGACAAAAAAACATATCCTTGTGTTAGATAGAAAATAATTTAAATGGGAATGATTTTGTTGAATAAACACATTATTTTAAAACTAAAGTGGTTAAATTGTAGAATGTGCTACTTGCCTCTCTATTTATATCTTTGTATGAAATATCTATATGAAACCTAACTAGGTCAATAAAAAAATGAATAAAAGATATTAGGTGGAGATCCAACACCTTTGAAAGTGTAGGGAGTTTGACAATACATTTTTAAAATTGGAAGTTACATGTGTGTGTGTGTGTGGTAGGTGAAGCTATATCACCTTAAAATGGAACTAATGTAATTCATTTATTAAAAAAATGAAAATTGATGAATAACATATATTAAAAGGTAATTTTAAAGTATTTTAATTCATTTTTAATGTGTGTGTGTGTGTGTGTGTGTGTGTGTGTGTGTGTGTGTGTGTGTGTGTGTGAAAATTGATGAATAACACATTAAAAAGCAATATTATTATATATTAAATTTTGTTAAAGTTGATGTTGATGAAGAAAAAAATAATATAAATGAGAGATGAATATAATTTATAGGGTGTATCTTATTAGAATTTCAATTTCAATTATAACTTTTAGAATTATTTTAATTCACATTGACTAATATATATTTAAATTATTACTGTTTTAAAATAAATTTGATTATACCATATTATTGTTTCTTAGATTATGTTTAATTTGGATGTGGCCAAAGATCTATTTAAGTTTATTAAGTCGAATGTTCAAGATAGAGTATGGACATAGTCATTATATTATGAAAGAATGCCTTTTATATACAAATTTTATTTTGAAATAGGGCACTTGGGAATTTATTTCAATACCTCCAAGTGTAAAAAATAGGGTTTCCTAGTGGAAGGATGTCCTTCGTGAACATTTCTTCATTGGAAATGATATTGAAATCATGGATTCAAAGTTCAATAAGGAGGAATATGAGGAAAATTAGGTTTGAGCTCAAGACGAATGTTTAATAACGAATATCCTAGTGATGATCAAGGAAGTTATCGCTTAATAAGAAGAGAGATTCATCAAAAGTAATAGATAATGTTAATTCAGATACAAGATACAATCCTATGGATCAGACATCATTGAAAGAATTGAAATCAATAGTTTCATTAGAAGTCCCCATTCTTGTCTACCCCAAGGAAGTTAGAGAATAGAATATTGTTGGAAAGAAAAAGAAAGGTATAGGTAAACTTGATATTTTTATTATGACTCTTAGATCAAAAAAGGAAAATGTATTATAAGAGTCTTAATAGTTCCTTGGCTTTGTGTAGGTTTGGTCAAATTTAGAATAGACATATTTCTACGTAATTGGCCATTTATGTTTATTTATGTTTTGGGCTTAGTTTTATATCTAGGTTGGATGGCCCCTTCTCTCTTTATGTCTAGGGTTCGGTTTGATGCATAAAGAGAGGTAAAATTTTCATAGTCCATAACTTTTTATCCATAGCTCTGTTTGAGACCATATTCACAATAAAATAACCATCTCAAAAATTTTGGTGTAGCAATAACTAGGATTGTTGGGTTATCGACATTTCAAATATCTTTTTGAGGTTGTACATGACCATATAAAATTATAGTTTATTATTATTTTTAGTAGTTTTCTAAATTTAAAAATTATATATTTTTATAACTAGACTTTAATTTTAGTTTATATTTGTTTGATAGGTTAATTTTAATGTTTAGTTTACTTTTGGATATTTTTTGAGCTATGAGCACTTGAATGCAAAAATTATTAAAACTAGTATGTCATATTTTATTTATTTTTAGAGTTTTGAATTTTACATGTCAACTCTAATTTTGATTTGATGCTTATTTATGCATGGTTTGTAATTATTTAAATCATTCAATATGAATCAATATAGGTTTTAGTTTCATAATATGTATCTATTTGTATTTTATTGTCTTAATAGTATTCAGGTTCATTATTTGGTATTAGAGAAAGTTTGAATCTTGAAACCTGTAAGAGATGGTGAGAGGAAAAATAAGAATAAATTTAGATGAAATGGACTATGTAATAGATTCAAATATAAGCATAAAAATTAACCAACACATTTACGAATCAAATACAAAGGAGAGAATAAAATGATCTCAAGGATGACATAGATCATGAAGAGGAAATTACATAGAGGAGCAATAGGAACAACTGCCATTAATGAAAGAGAGGATGGTTATAAATTTATAAATAAGGAATATAAAAATCAAGGTTGACATTCCAAATTATGAAGGAAGACTAAAATAGGAGGAGTTGATAGATTGGATGAATAGCTTGGAGAAGTTATTTGAATGAAGAACTATGAGAGAAGACAAGAAGGTAAATTTTGCATGATATAAATTGAAGGGTCATGTAAATGATATTCTAGGATCACCTGCATAAATAAAGATAAACAAAATCTAAATTGAAGATCAACTTATGGAAAAATATGGAGAAGAGATACGGGAGAAATTTCTTCCTATGGAATATGCATAAACCCTATATAGAAGATTCTAAAATTTGATGGAAAAGGATAAAAATATATAAGAGTAAATAGATGATTTTGATAAGATTTCCATAGTAGTGGATCATGATGAACCATAAGAGTATATTGCTGCAAGTTATGTAAATGTCACTAAATTGTGTATTCAAGGTGAACTAAGTATGAATAGAATACATTGCATGGAGGAAGCTTATCAATTATATTTTAAGGCAGAAGAAAAAAAATAGACAAAATTTATGAAGAACATCTATTGGGCAAAGAAGGTCAGAATTCCCTCTAACAAGGGTACAAGGTATATTTAATAAAAATAGAAGTGGGTTTAATACCACTAGAGGAGAATCATCACATGGTGTAGAAAGAGAAGAAAATAATAGATAACGGTTTCAATACCATCCAAGAGGAAGAGAATTTCTAAGAGGATGAATCTATAGTGGTTGTAAAGGTTTGTTTCTAAATCAAAATAAGTCTTATGTTTGTTACATATGTATCTTGAAGAACGACATAGATTATTTGAGTGTACACATTACCAATATCAAGAAATTAGGCAAGAGGATCACCCAAGAGTGAATTTATTTGAAGTTGAAATAGAAGTGAAAATTACTAAAGTAGTAGTAATAGATATTGGAGAAAATATCAAGATGAGAATAAAAATGATTTATCAAATAAAAAGATATGTGTATAATAAATAAGGTATTGATGCATAATTATGAACAAATATATTTTAAACAAGGTGTACTTGAAGAGGTAAGATATGAAAAGTAATTATAGATGGTGGTAGTTGTGAAAATATGGTTTCTAAGGACATAATTGATAAATTAGGTTTGCAGTGTAAAAAATATCCTTATCCCTATCATATTTAATGGTCTAAAATAGTGAATGAAGTTATAATAGATAAAACATGCTTGATCAAGTTTACCATAGGTAAAACATACAAAGATTAAATATGGTGTGATGTTAAACCAACGGATGAATCTCATGAATTATTGAGAAGGCCATGATAGTTTGATATTAAATTAATTCATGATGGATAAAAAAACACATATAGTTTCAATAAAGGTGGTATTAAGGTAGTTTTGCTACCTCTAAAATAAGAAAGACAAATTGAACACATACTGACTGCAAAATAATTTATCAAAAACATGAATAAGATAGGATGTTGTTATGCATTAGTTTTGAATAAAGAATACAACAAAGTAGTGCAATTACTATCAAAATCATAAGTAGTATTAAAATAATATTCATATGTTATACCTAATGAATTACTAGATGATTTAACACCAAATAGATATTCAACATCATTTAATTTGGTTCTAAGATGAACTCTACCCAATAAAGAATCTTATAAGATGAGTCCAACAAACCATGAAAAATTAAATAAATAGGTTATTGAATTGGTGAGGATTGATGTAATAAGGGAGAGCAAGAGTCCATGTGCAAAACCAACATTGTGAACTCTATAAATAATGAAGGATGGAAGATGTGTGTAGATAGTAGAGCAATCAATAAAATTACAATCAAGTATGGGTTTCTTATACCTCATTTAGATAATATGATGGAAGTTCTTGCAGGATAAAAATATTTTATCGATATTGATCTAAGGATTGGATACTATTAGATTCATATTTGTTAAAGAGATGAATGTAAAACAACATTAAAGACTATATATAGTTTATATGACTGAATGGTGATGCCATTTGGATTATCTAATGCACCCATCACATAGATGAGGGTGATGAACATAGTTCTACGAGAATACAATGATAAGTTTTATGTGGTTTATTTTGATGACATTTTAATATTCAGTAATATTGAATAAGATAGCTTACAATATTTGAGAATGGTATTAGAATTATTAATAGAATAGAAGATCTATGCAAATTTAAAGAAGTGCAGGTTTATACAAAACACTTTGGTATTTTTGGGATATGTAGTTTTAGTAGATGGCATAAGAATGGATGAAGAAAAATTAAAGGCAATTATTGACTGGACTATCCCAAATATCATCATAAAGGTAAGAAGTTTCCATGGTTTAACAAATTTTTATATAAAGTTCATTAATAATTTTACTATTCTTGTTGCACCATTAACAAAATTGTATGGGAGGAAAATAATTTGCATGAAAAAGAGCATCAAAAAAAAGATTTGACTTGTTGGAAAAGAATATTACATAAAATCTCATTTTAGCACTACTATTTTTTAGTAAAGTGTTTGAGGTTGATTGTGATGTTTCATTTCTAGAAATTTGTGTTGTGTTGAGTCAAGAAGAGAAACCAACATCATATTTTAGTAAAAAGTTGAATGTGATAAGAATAAATTATTCTATGTATGATGCTTAATTTTATTCCATTATAAAAGCACTAAGACATTGGAGACATTACTTGGTGTCTACGGTGTTCATCATATTTATTGATCATGAGGATTTGAGGAATTTGAACACTTAAAAGAAGTTAATTAGTAGGCATGTAAAGTGAGTGTCTTTCTTGTAGGGTTTTAATTTTATGTATTTTTTTATAAAGGTTAAAAATTGGGTTTGTAAAGTGTCCCTTCCCTTGTACAAAGGAGAGATATAAAAAAATAATAACAAAGTAGATCTCTTCTTCCAACAGAGATAAACATGATGCATAAATAAAAGATGAAATCCCACAGAAGAACCAAAAAAATCACAAATAACCCCGAACCTCTCTAAAAATGTTAATTTTTTGCTCCAAGGGACATATTAAATGGTTATAATTCCATCTTGCCTTTCCATCTTTTTTTGTTGGCCACAACCATCCATTCCCCCTTTCCCCAGAATCTTGGAAGATAACAATGGTGACTTTAATAGTTTCAACAAGTTTAAAAAATCCTTCATCATGTAGAGTGGCTAAATGATTAATATTTTTAAGTATTCTATCCATCAAACCCTCACTTGAACCATATATCACTCTTAAAAGAAAATAAATCTTTGGAAGGAATCCAAATTCCTCACTCTATTTAAGAATTGAAACTAATTTAGGTATTTCCAGCACCTCACTAACATTATCTGAATTACATTCTTTTAAGTCATCATAAGTTCCTCTATCTAAATATATTTTAGGATTTGTAACCTTCTACCTTGAAACCCTTTTTTATACTTACTGACACCACATGCATCTACCAAATTCCCTGTTACAAAACATTTGTGACAATGAAATGGCAATTATTCATAGTCTAGAGTTTGTTTCCAACTCTTACCCTAGATGATTAAATCAATAGAAGCTGGTATACTTATTAAAACATTTAAAGAAACTAAGATTACAATAAAGTTTATGTGTTACATATTGATTGTTGATGGGTCTATATCAATAAATTTTCCCAAAGAATTTCCTATAGATCTAAATCAAAACTTAGTCCAAAACAAGAAAGGAAGATGAGTCATCTTTACCCAGATCAATTTGGTTGTGAAAATTTAAGTTAGTGGGTCAAAATAAGGATAACAAGGATTAGACTATAGAATATAATGATTCCAATTCCAAACCTCATCTTTGAATATATTTTCCTTATCCTTCACACAAGTAAAAATATAAAAAAAAACCATTGGCACAAGGGAAGAGTTGTAAAGTACCTTTCATCAATGGATTCCAATTCTGCTCTATCCATTCCTAAAGCATTGTAATAGAGGGCCAAAAAATTTAGAATCTATATATGACACCTTTGCACAACATTGCTTATTCATGAAGGAGGATCAATTTCAGGGCCTCGACATAAAAATAGGTTCATGGGTTAGATACACTAGGCATAATAGGTTTGTTAGGTTTTTTTTTTAGCATATCAATGAAGGATTATTTCTCTTTAAATAGAGATTGAATCTTTGTGATAGATTTTACAGGTTGTGCTAAGACAAAGATCACTTCACTCTTCTTATCAACATGCTAGGCATTCACCACCCCTATGAATTCCTCACCTATTTTTCTAAGAGTATGCCTCCCTCATCCAGAGCTTCAATTGTTGCCTCTAGGGCCAATGCATTAGAAACTGGATAGCCTATTATCATCGATGCCCTCCCTATCTCATCTTCCACTAATGTAAACCCTGTCATCACCACCACATGAGAGAGATAAAGTGATTAATGTTAGGATTTTGGGCTTCAATCATGATTTTAGGTTATAATTTTATTATGAATCATAAACTAAGAAAATATAAACAGATAGCTAATGTTTTGAATAGGTGAGTGGGGTTGACAACTTCTATCGTGAGTGAAGTAGTTAAATTATAATCTATTAAAGAATTATATAATAATTATGTAGATTTTGGAAGGATTGTAAAAAAATGTATGAATCCATTGACAAGTGATACAGTTAATGTTAATGATGAGTGTATTATTTAGGATGGTTATCTCTTTTTAGTTTTCTATTTCAATTCGGTCTCTAATATAAGAGAATTATATAGTGGTGGTTTTTTCAAACATTTTGGTAAGATAAAGATAATAACTTTGGTGGAGGAGAAGTATTTTTGGCCAAAGATGAAGAGATATGTGACAAGATATCTTTCAAGATGCAGCATATGTTAGGTGGTGAAATAACATTCATAAAATATAGGGTTGTACATGTGCCATGATTAGTTCCAAGGGGACCATGGGAAGATTTGAGTATGGATTTTTATGTTGGGATTCACAAACACATAGAGAGGTAATTATTCATTTTTTTTTGTTGTAGATAGGTTTTTTCATATGGTTCATTTTAATGCATGTAATAAAACTAATGACACCACTAGTGTTACATAACTATTTTGTAAAGATATTGTGAGATTGCATGGTATTCCAAAAACAATTACATTAGATAGGGACAAAAAATTTCTATGTAATTTTGGAAGACTTTATGGAGGAAGACGGGTACTAAGCTACAGTTTAGTAGTGCATACCATCCCCAAATAGATGGATAGATAAAATCTATAATTATGATCTTGGAATTATTATTGAGATGCATAGTTGGAGAGAATCCCATGTGACTTGGATTTACCATAAGTTTAGTTTGTATATAATATTTCAGTGAATAGATCAATAGAAAGATCAACCTTTGAGAATATTATGGGAGAAATCCTTTGACTATTTTAGATTTGTTACAGTTACCAATTACAAAATGAGTTAGTGGTGGTGCAGAAGCATTTGTAGAACACATATAACAGTTACAAGAAGTAATAATAAAGTTGCTAGAAGTTAATGAGAAGTATGAATCAATAGAAGATATCAAATTAACGTGTAAAATATTTGAAGGAGGATATTTTATAGTTATTTTCTTTGTAAAATACATATTTCTAAAAGACACATATACCAAGTTAAAGTATAAGAAAATTAGAACATACAAAATCATGAAGAAAATAAAGGAAAATGCTTATGAGGTGATTTTACCACAAAATTTTAATATCTATTCAATATTTAAAGTTTAATATTTATATGATTTCCATTTATAATATGGTGAAGGTGAATAAGATGAAGAATTATACTAGAAGTAACAGGTGCCAAAGAAGAAGAAATAAATGATAGTGTAGGTTTTAGATAAGAAGATAGTAAACACAAGGCAAAAATATTATGATAGGTATTTGGTATAGTCATAAGGATATTAGAAATAAAAAAACACATGGAATACATAATGGGAGAAGAAGAATAATTATAATAATAAATGTTATAAATACAATATAAATACAATCAGATAAGCTTGCAGGAGCTGAGTTATTTTCAACCAATGGAGAATGATGTAGAAAAAGAGGACAAACTTATGGAGGCCATAAATTTTGGTCCATATCTAACTTTGAGCGCATATTCATGCCAAAACAATTATATCAAAAAACTCAATGCATAAGTAGGAGGTATTTTTCCACAATGAGTGAAATTATGATATTGCTATCAAGATTCAACTATGTAGTTTTTCAAGTCAAACTCATTGACCCATATTTCATGACTTATGGTTCACATGAACCCATATCTCATGATAATAAATGGTTCACTTAGCACTCATTACATCTATGTGATGCTCACAAGGGTGAAGCATTGGGCCTTTTTGGGAGGTCACCCATCCCATTACTACTCCAAATCAAATGCGTTTAACCATGGATTTTCCTCTAAGATTAAGCCCAGATAGATTGAAAATGGAGTAGCAAGCTTAGTGGGCTTAACCTTGGAGGAAACTCCATGGTTAAGAATTATTAAGTTAAAGTATTATTGAGATGGGTGACCTCCTGAGAATATTTAATGCTTCACCCTTATGAGCGTCACCTAAATGCAATGAGTCGTAAGTGAACCATTCATTCCCATGAGAGATGGGTTTGTGTGAACCACAACTCATGAAACATGGGTCAATGAGTTTGTATCGAAAAACTACATAGTTGATTTCTAATAGAAATATCATAACTCTAATGTAGTCATAATATAGCTTGTTTAGTTATAGACATTTTTGATATTTTTTACAGTCCATACGTGACCATCTGAAGATCTGAAATTATAGTTTAATATCTTTTTGGTATTTTTAAAAATTTACAATTAGTATATTTTGATAATTAGATTTGAATTTAATTTATATTCCCTTGATAGGTTAATTTTAGTGTTTAGTTTATGTTTAAATATTTTCAGAGCTACGTAGGCTTGCATGCAAAACTTAATAAAAATAGTAGTTGTTAAACATAACATGTTGGGTTTTATTTATATTTAGAGGTTTGAATTTTTCATGTCAACTCTAATTATGAGTTGAGGCTTAATTATACATGGTTTTTAACTAT
>JARHVA010000157.1:532500-547500 GCA_037957365.1 Torreya grandis
GAACAAGCCATGTTCTACAAATTCATTGGCTATTAGCCTAGGGTTTCTATTTTTTAGAGCTAGCTTATGAAGAACTAAAAAGTCTTCAAAGTCATGCTCCTTCCTTAGGGCTTCTTTCAAGTGACCTTTTATAGTGTGAAGTATAAGCATGACATCTTCAAAGGTAGACCTTGGTTTCTAGACCACATTGGGCTATTCATGAAGCCTTGGGAAGAAAGCTTCCACCCCAAATATGTGGAGTTTAACAAGGTCCCAATTTGGATTGGGTTTTATAGATTTTCCTTTGAATTTTGAAATGATGAAATTTTCAAATTGATTGGAGATAAACTCGATGAGTTTGTTTTCCTAGTGAAACCTTATGAAGAACCTCATCTTGTGGTTTATTCTAGGTTTTGTGTTAACATTGACATCTCAAATCCTCTTCCCCTATTGATCCAACTCAAATTAGACACTTGGGAATGGATTCAAGAGGTTAATTTTGAAAATTTTCCTTTTCATTGTCATTTTTGCTACTCCCATAGACATTTCATCCATGATTGTCCTCTTCAGGATCCTTTGAATGACATAGATGTTGAGGGTTTCAAAGATCAAAGGAGAAAATTAAATGGAAGACCTAAAATCAAGGCCAAAAATCCTACTCTAACCCCTACTATTCCAGGGACTATTATCTCCAATCATTTTTCCATTCTTGAGGATGATGATACTATTGATGCAAAGAACTACCCATCTTCGGAGGCTATGCCTCTAGTGATGGCACCTAATTTTTATTTTGGCTAAGGGAGATACTCTACTCCCTACTGTATCTATTGCTCTCAATATAGAAGGTGGGGAAATTTTTGGGTCAAAGGAGGATCTATATTCAAACATGTAAGTGGTGAATGGAGAAGGAAACCTTTCTCAAGTCCAACTCAAATATCTTTTTGATAATCCAAGTATTCTTTATGTCTCTTCTCTCGCTGCCAAGTTGATACAAAGTGGGAAAAACAAAGTTGGCAGGCATCCTCTTTCTAATTCTAGGAATTTGGAGGCTCAAATAAATATTGGAAGAGCCAATAAAAAATAAATCTCTAAAATGTTGGTCAAAGAAAATTAGAACACCAATTTACTTGAGGAAAAAGAAAAAGGGAAGAAAACCTAGTGTAAACAAATTCCTAAAGAAGCAGATATTTTCTTTTGGAGGGGACAGGCCCCACACCCATAGAATCAATGGGAAAAAACCTTGAAATGATTATTATCTCATAGAATATAATATTTAATAAATCCCCATAAAAGTAATGATTATTTAAGTATCTAATCTTTTTGAAAAAACTAGATTTCATTCTAATCCAAAAAACCAAAATGGAGAACAACCTCCATCAGGACATCTTCTAAAGAATTTGTAAAAAATTTAAGTGTATTTCTAAAAGCTCCTTTGTCTCCTTGGGAGGACTTTATTTTGATTGAAATCATTTTTCTCTTCATATTACTTTTATTGATGACTGTACCAACTATTAAGTGGAGTTTTTTTTTGATGATTAGCTCCAATCAGTCCTTATTTTTTACCAATGTATATGGCCCTAACTCATGTTGGCATGATATTTGTGTTGGATATCTCTCAAAAACATGAAGGTTCTTTTTCCCTATGATAAATTAATTATATGGGGAGACTTCAACACCATAGTCTCTTCTCCAGATAAGTCTAGAGGAGTGGGATCTCTCTTCCTCTCTGGACATCTCATGACCTCTTTCATTAAAGACATCTATGTTTTTTATATCACGCCTAAGTTAGGAGAGTATACCTAGAATAATAGAAGGACTGGTACTTCTTTCATTGTGGAAAGACTTGATATATTCCTTCTTAGTACTAATTGGATTTGACAAGATTATCTACTTGAATCTAAAATCCTTCTAAAATATGGCTTTGATCACTAGTATATCTACTTATTCATCTCCAAAGCTATACCTCCTAAACTCAAACCCTTTAAATTTGAGCTTATATGGCTTGGAGAACCCTCTCTTATGGACAACCTCAAATATTGGCGGGGAACTTCTTTCTCTAGATAAAACTAGTTCAATTTTTTTCAAATATTTAAAACCATTAAAGATCATTTAAATGTCTAGAAAAATTTCACATTTGGATCTCTCTTTGATCAAAAATATATTCTTCAAGATAAATTTTTTGATCTGTAAAAATAAATCCAACAGTCTATATTAACTAATTATTTGAAAGCCAAAGAAATAATGCTTCTGGATGATTAGAACAAAATGTTTCTTCAAGAGGAAATCTGTTGGAAGTAATATTCTCATATCAAATGACTCAAAGAGGGTGATAGAAATATTGGTTTATTTCACAAAATAGATATCATAAGAAGAAATTTGAACAAGATTTCCAAATTCATAAATCTTGAAGGTGTCTTACTTTCTGAAGAGTCTCAAACCAAAAAAGAAGTGGAAAATTACTTCAAGTCCCTCCTCTCTAAATCAAACTTTTACCAATATTCATGAAAAATTAAATTCTTACCTAGGTTCCTTCTTTGGTGTCTGAGGCTGAAAATGCTTTCTTGACTGTTCCTATCTCTGAAGATGAAGTCAAAACTTATGTCTTTTCTTTCAAACTCGATAAATCCCCAGGCCCTGATGGCTTCCTGACTGGGTTCTTTTAGCTTTTTTGAAACATTATGGGCCCTTTATTTCATTACTACTATCCAGGAGTCTTGTATCTCTAATTAGGTGCTCAAGTAGATGAATTTAACTTTCATTATTCTCATCCTAAAAAAATTAGATGCCAAGTATTTTGATTCTTATATCCCTTTTATTTGTGCAATGTCTACTACAAAATCATTGCTAAGATTATGGCTAATAGACTCAAAATTATTTTACCTCAGATCATCTCCAAAGAATAAGTGGGTTATGTGGCTAGAAGATAAATCTTGGATGGCATTGTCATAGCCCATGATCTAATTCATTAAATTTCCTTTGAAAATAAAAGCAACATGATTATAAAAGTAGACATGAATAAAGCTTTTGATCATGTGGATTGGGATTTTATTCTTACCAATCTCAATAAGTTTAGATTCAGCCAAGCCTAGAGGAATTATATTTTCAACTGCATCAGCTCTCCCAAATTCTATGTTCTCATGAACTATGAATCGACATGCTTCTTTTATTCCACTCATGGACTCCATCAAGGAGACCCTTTGTCACCCTACTTACTCATAATTTTGGTTGATGATATAAGTATAAGGTTTTCTCATATCAAGAACACTAATGATTTGAATGGCATTTTGGTTTCTAACAATGCTCCCAGAGCTACACATCTCCAGTTTGTGGATGATACTAGCTTTACTTGTACTTCTACAATTGAAGAGGAGACTTATTTAGATCAATATCTCAATATCTTTGAAAGGGATTTAGGTCAACAGGTCAATTTTGAGAAATCAAAGATATTTTTTTTAATACTAACAATTTTGTATAAGTGGCTATTTACAGGATTCTAAACATCAATTCAAGATTTCTTCCTTGTTCATATCTAGGCATCCCTCTCTTCTCTGGCAAAAAAGATTTTTATATTTAGAAAATGGTGGTCAATAGAACCATACACAAACTAGAAGGATGGAAAGGCAAGTGGCTCTCCTTTGATGGAAAAATTCAACTCATTAAATCTTGCTCCAAGCTATGCCTATATACATGATGTATGTTCTTCTATTGCCTAGTAAAGTCGAGAACTATCTCAAGTCTATTCAAATTAGATTTCTATGGGGAGTTACTTTTGAAATTAAAAAACTAGCTTTGATCAAGTGGGAAATAACCTACCATCTCATGAATGAGGACTTGGGTTTAGAATCAGAAAACATATTAACTAGGCCTTAAGATTCAAGCTTGTTTAGATATTATATTTTGAAGATTCCTCTCTATGGAACATCATTCTCAGACACAGATATCTTGATAATATGATTTCAGAAAGGATTTTGATGATCATCTCTTTGCACAAAGGTTCTCAAGCTCAGAATCTCATGATGAAATCAAATAATATTCTTAAGTCTTTGCTGAGATGGAATATTGGGAAAGGTAGCAAAGCCAAATTTTGGACTGATATTCGGATTCTCCTTCATCCCCTCTCAAACATCAAATTTTTTCAAAACATTTTCTTGTGGTGCTCTACTCATGTGGGCATTTGGGTTTCAGACTATTTCAACAACAGTAAAGCTGGTTGGATTGACTTGCAAGTTCCTGAGCACCTCATAGAAGAGAAAAAAATTTAAATAAAGTCTTTGACCCTTTCATTTCTCTAAAAAAGATGACATTCTTATTTATAGAGGATCTAAATCTGGCAACTACATTATTAAGGATGGCTACAAAATCTCTTATGCCTAGAATGCCCAACCTTTAGAGTATTTCCCTTCTTCTACAATCTAGAATAAGCATGGTCTCCCTAAAGTTTATTCATTTCTATGGACTACCTAATAGAACAAAATTTTCATAGTTAACAATCTAAAAAAAAACATTTTTAGGGCCCTTTGAGATCTACCTTATGCTACTCTCAAGAAAAAATTATTAACCATCTCCTCATACACTACCAATTTTCCTTTTCAATCTATAACTTCTTCCTTCTTCACTTTAATTGTTATTTTTCTCTCCCTAACTCTCTTGGGGATTTAATTCTTAGTTAGACTCTCAAGATCAGGTCACCTATATTTCAACAAATCGGCAACTCTCTACCTGCACTCATAAGTTAGAATATATGGCTCGAAAGGAATATAATAATATTCAAAGACACCCAACAAAATGAAATTTGAATTAATGATAAAAATTTTAAGACCATTAGAGAACTATTGATTTGTTGGCCCCCCAAAAATGGCACTATTGTTCTAGCTGGTCATCACCTTCTTCACTAATTAAATGAGGTCATTGTTGGCTTACCTAATAATAGGGTCAAAATTAATATTAAAGAAAGCAAGAGATATAATTAGACTCCCTCATCTAGCCTCAAGATCAATCTCAACTTTGATGGTGTTGCTACAGGTAACCCTGGTCTAGTTAGTATCAACGGGACATTCAAAGATTTTAGTGGTAAATTCTTTCTTAGATTTATTGAAGTTATTGTCTCCTTCTCCAATAATTTCACTAAAGCCAAAGCTCTTTAGGATGGCCTCTCTTTGGTTATTCAAAATAATTGGCTTGATCTAGAAATAGAAAGGGACTCAGAAGTTATTATTGAAACCCTTTCAAAATGATCTTCTCACAATTAGATAATAAAAAGTATATTGGATGATTGCAAGATCCAATATAGAAATTTGAGAAATTAACCTATCTTGCATATCTTTCATGAAATCAATAAGCTTTCTTACCACTTGGCTAATTAAGGGGTTACCCTCAATAATTTGGATTTGCATCTCCATGTGACCAGCACCCTCAACCAAGGGTTCAAAAGCTTGGAGGATTGTAAAAAATAATGCCCATAATCATTGATTTCATGGAATGGGAAATCATTAATGGAAATGGAGAATGATTGCCCTTGGGAAACATAAGCATGTGTCTCATGGCATGGCTTTTATCTATGTCTGCTCTCCTCTTTATGCAATCTAATCTCCTTTATGTTTTTTGCTCCCGTATCTTAGACACTAAATTCTTTGGTCAAGGTAAATTTCAGTGGTGAATATTTTTTATTTCATGAATATTCCATTTTGGGAAATTTGAATTTGGTAATTTTTAGGGTGCAACATATGACCCTTTCAGATAAAATTCCAAGATATCATTTTTTTAGGGGTCAACTTGTGAATAATTTACAATAATTATGGGCTTATCCATATAATTCACCATCGATATATAGTACAAATGTTCCCAAAGATCATGAACCTACCACTGAATTATCTTTCTTTATAGATTATGAAGATCTTGATACTTGAAGTTATACTCCATTGCTCGATTGCTTTCAACAACTTAACATTCGTTAATATTATGTCATGCAATGCAAATCAAATGCTTGGTATCACCGTGTCATGCGGTGACAAATAGGTACCTAGTCATAATGTGTTGTGTAATGGCAACCTAACACCCAAAAATAATGTACCACTTGATGTAAATGCACTATATGACAGAATCTTACTACCTGATAATGATGTCCAATATGATGAAAATTGGTCACCTAGCATTTATGTATTGCGTGATGGTAATATGGCATTTGATAGTTATGTTTCACATGATTTTGGATTGACGCATCATAGTACTATGCCATATCACAGTAGTTTATCACTCAATAGTACTGTGTTGCATTACTAGAAGGGAATGTTTGATGGTCTTCCCAGTAAAATAATTCTCACCTGAAAGAAATGAATAATAGATTTGTGAAATGCATTGGCGATTTTTCAACAAGGATCCCCCTTCGATTTCAACTATCTGTAATGAAAATAGAAAAGTAAAACATGCAATTGAATTAGGATACTAAACTATTTATAATAAATGATTCAAGTGTAATTAAGAAATGATAATTTCATTAATAAATTCAACACTTACTAGCAACGTCAATGGAGACTTTATAGATCGATTCCAAGTAATTCTAATTGATTTCAGATAAGACAACCTTGGTGCTAACAAGATTTGTATTGCAATGTGGAAGACCTATTAAATTATGGATATCCAATGGAGAGGTGCCTAAAGATATTGTTTTATTTTTAAAATAGATGTAGAAATGACTCTCACTACAGTTAAAACAAGCAACAAGATATTGTAGTAGGTTTTTATTGATAATAATATCATATTGAGTTATCTACACTAGACCTCTAAGTTTGCATTGATCAATCCAGTCAACATAGGATTTGGGTTGCTCCAACATCTAAATGAAATTTGGACACAAAAGATTTTTTGAAAACATAGTTATGGATCCCCTCTGATTGACTCTAAGTTTTTGTGGATGTGAAAGCCATTGCAAGCCTAAAAAAATGAGTTGAAAATAGGTAGGTTGAGTTGGAAGTAGTAGATTTTAGTTGGAAGTAGGTAGGACAAGAAAAAATTTTAAGTAAAGTGTGAAAACGAGGTCATTATAGTGGTATTGATAAGTTATCCAAAACTCAAAATTATTGTTTGAATAATATTTCAAGAACACACAAATAATAATGTTATCTCTGAGAAGACATGTTTTTTTTCTCAAAATTACATATACAACATATGCTTATCTATGAGAAGAGATGTCTAATTAACTTTTCGGGATACATTTATTTTTATACATACTTTGAAGGTAGGAGGAGGATGTGGAAGGTCACCAATCTTGAGGGAGTTGAAGTGGTTTGACTTCCATGATTTACAACATTACAAAGTTTGAGAAATTACTATTTTTAGAAACTATTTTTAGACTGCACCACTAAAATTGAAATTTGGGGCACTTACATTTATTTTTTATAGGTCAAGACCCATTGAGTAGAGCTCATGACATCTCATGGTGTTCCCCTCCTTCTTAGCTTTCCAATGGTTCAAACAGGGAGTCAGACGAAGCTATGGTGTAAATGTTATGTCCCCCAAAAGCTTTGCCACCAATTGAGGTAGGATCATCACCCGAATTACTGCCTAAAGGGTTGCCTAGATCATTACCTAAAGTGTTGTCCACATCATTCCTCCCTCCTTGAGAAGTAATGGTCCCCATTGCATTAAGAGTCTTTATCAAGTGTGGCAGTTGTGTCTTGATTTGATTCTCATCTACTAGAGCAAAAATTTGCAAACCACACTCACCAATCTCTAGTTATTTTGCTATGACTGAAGTGTTCAATAGTGGTGGATGATATGGAATGGCTACATCATTTGGTGTCATGCACTGGAACTCGATACATACTTGGAATGGACTATGCTTTGTGGATTTATGTAGGCCCTAATTGTTCACCATTTCTATTTGACCATCAATATATGGATGGAAGTCCATGAACTTCCTCAGCTTGGTATCCATTCACTTTTGTTATTGTGTTGATTATGTAGTCAAGCCTACAACATCAGCCCTTTTAGATTTCTATGGATTTACCACCATGAGAAAAAAATTCTGCACTGATCAAGGAGATATATGTAAAAGGTGGTACCTCTAGTACCCTATAGCACCATGTTTGAAGAGTGAGGGTGATCTTTCAAGTTCTTAGTTCATAGATTCCGTATTAATCATACATGAATGGCTAACCAAGGAGTACATCACAAACATCTAGATTGACAATATCTCATAAGACCTCATCTTCAAAAGCTTTTATTGCATATGAAAGAAGACACTGGTGGGTTACACAAAGGTTTCTCCCTAGACTCAACCATCCAATACTATATGGTGTTGGGTGAGGCTTCAAAGACATATTTAGACATTTCACAACATTATCAAAGATTAATTTCTTTTGACTCCCACTATTAAGAATGAAATGTAGAGGCTTACCTTTCACCCATGACTTAGAGTGAAACAACATTTCCTTATCATCTGGCCTCCCCTCATGGGTCTGTGATGAAGCAATGATGGCATCAGGCTCAACATATATAATCTCTTCTTCATCTTCTTCAAATGCAGGATGTGTATGACGTAAAGTAGTAGATGTTGAGTATTGCAACTCAAAAAGTAGGTACTTGATGGCTCAACATTATTCTTTAGAGTGAGTTCTAGATTTGTGGTAATCACACCATTTCCAAGTCTTCCTTTCCTTTTACTTCCAATTTTGGCCTCGTGTTGACCTTCTTTGTCACTTTTCCATTTTAAAGGCTGACTCTTTGTATTCATTCTTTTATGCTTCTATTCAATCTTCACCACAAACTTATTTGCTTTATTGAGGTTATCCAAATTGAAGAGTTCCATTTTTCCCTATATATACCATTGTAATCCACCATGATATTTGGGAACCTTGTGTTTTTCACTTTCTTGGATGCCCAATCTCATAGACAAAGAATGAAAAATATCAATGTAATCTTGAACAAATTATTCCTTACATTGGCAAAGTTGTTTCCACTCTATGTAAGGATCATCATATGCTCCAATGGGATATTATTCTCCCTTTATATATTTTATGAAATCATCCTTGGTAGGTTCTACCTCAAGGCCAATATCATATGTACTAAATCTCTTTTTGTACACTTTCTACCAAATTTTGACAGGGAATGATACTTTCAAAAGAGCAAAAGTGATCTTCTCTTTATTGGTGAATTTATTTACAAAAAAATATGATGACAATTGATTCAACCAATTTTCTAATACATCAACATTCATTTTGCCTTCAAATGTAGGAATATCAAAATTCACCTAGAACTTGAAGGATTTTGGGTTACTGAAAAGATGTGGGGTTACAGATGAGTAGCCAAAATTTCCCATCAAAATTTGTTGAAGAGTTTTAGTGAATTATTTTAGCATCTACGCTTGTTGTTGTTCGAGGGCTTAATTCAATATTTCCTTCAAAGGATATGATGTCTCGGTGTTTTTCACCATTTGAGGTCATTTGGAGAGAATAAGTGGATAGTCTGTTGGATCTTGTATTTTCCACCCAAACTTCTTGTAGTTTGACCTCGTCCTCGTGATCATAAACACTTAAGACAAACTAATCTAATACCACTGATTCAAAACTTGAAAGTCTTGGTTGAATAATATTTCAAGAACACACAAATAATAATGCTATCTTTGAGAAGAGATGTTTTTTTGCTCAAAATTATAGATACAACATATGATTATCTCTGAGAAGAGATGTATGATTGCCTTTTTGAGCAACATCTATTTTTATACATACTTTGAAGGAAAGAGAAGGATGTAGAATGTCACCAATATCAAGGGAGATGAATTGGTTCGACTTCTGTGATTTACAATATTACAGAATTTGATAATTACTATTTTTATAAACTCACTATTTTAAGATGGCACTACTAAAATACAAATTTGGGGAACTTCCATTTTGTTTTCTGGGGTCAAAACCCATTGACTAGAGCTCCTACCATCTCACAGCATTCCCCTCCTTAGCTTTCCAATGGTTCAAACGGAGAGTCAAATGGAGCTATGGTACAAAATTTATGGCTCTTGAAAGTTCTACCACCAATTGTGGTATGATCGTCACCCAGATTATCACCTAAAGTGTTGCCATATCATTGGCTAAAGTGTTGTCTAGATCAATAAGCAAGGAAGGGAAACAAAGTAACTGATTGGCATGATCAATGATCAATGATAGATGGGACATCATGTGGCCACGTGGTGGTGTGGTGTGATGCAACAACATGATGCCTCATGACATCATGATGTGACATGCCACATGGTAACATGATGTCATGCAACAACATGGTGTCATGTGGTAACATGGTGTTGTATAGCATAATGCTACCACACAACATCATGTTATCGCATGGTATTATATGACAGCATGGTGCCACATGATAGCATATTATCATAAAACAACATATTGCCATGTGATAGTCTATTATCACATGATAACATGTTATTACATGATAACATGTTGTTTTGGTAGCATTATGCCACTAAGTGGCATAGTGTAACCTCATAGCATAATATCATCTGACAATATAATTCCATCTATCAACATTATCATGTTCGATGGTGTAATGACACCTGGCAACTTGATTCACTCAACAACATGTGGTCATGCAATAGCATAGTATCATGAAAAAAAGGATGATTTTCCACCTATTATGTGCACTTTTATTCACCAAGGGAATGAATCCAATTTGCCTAAACAAACCTAGGGGATTTTCATCATGTCCTCTTAAAGTGAACCCTATCTTTATTAGAATGTATTCAGGTGGCTCTGATCACAAAAGAACTAGGCAGGTAAAATATAAGGCTTCTATAATCAATTCAGTCATTGAGATGAACAATAGTTTGTTACATAACTACTCCCTTGAAGATGTATATTCATCTTTTTGGGGTCTGGTGGACGACCTAAAGTTCTGTCACTTGCTTAACTTAGTCTCCCTTCTAGATTAAAAAACGTGTTTCATGGACCATGAAGCTCTGGACTTCTGGCCAAAAACTCTTTTGGAAGATGTGAAGGATTAGAAGCTGCTGAAGTGGATGGCCATGAACCTGCTTCATGCCCAGCTTTCTACTCATCTCAGTGGTGGTTCCTCGGTGGCTTTAGTTTAAACTTTTATCAAGGCTATGGAGGATATTGGTTAGTCTAATGTCTTCTTGGACACCGTCAAATTTCCCCAACTGATTAGCATTCAAACTATCCTTTTCAGTGCTAACTATTCTCTTGTTGTGCATGATGACATTGATCACTTCAACCACCTGATGGAAACTCGACTCGATCAAATTTGGGCTCTGATAAACGCAATTACTGAAGATAGCATCCTTCAACACTAGAGGGCAAGGGTAATCTACGAAAGGTCGGAAATCATGTATGACACTGATGAGATTCCCCTGACGGGTTCCTTGGTTGCTATCAACCTTGAAGAACATGCTCATCCTGCTAGAAACAAAAAATGTTGATATAGTAATCTTTGATTAAGACTAGTTTCACTTTTCAGTTTCTTAAATGCTACAGAACTTCTTACTCTTTTAGCATTTTGTACCCCTGACATATTTCTCTGCTTTTCTTAAGGTTCTTAATTAATTATCTATAATAAACGGGCTTTACCCCTTTTTTTATTCATCATCATCATCATCATCATCATCATCATCATCATCATCATCATCATCATCATCATCATCATCATCATCATCATCATCATCATCATCATCATCATCAAAGTAGTTTATCTTTTTTACAAATAATAAAACACTTATTTTGCTCTATCAGCATTATCATTCCACCTCCTTCGTGCAAATGGTAATTACCTATCACTGGTTGTTGAGTGCACGTCTTCTTCAATAAACAAGTTAACCAATTTATCAAATATGCCTCCACAATTTGATTTAGAACAAGTTGGCATGGATTCTAAAACAGAAACCGAATCAGAGGCTTAATCTCTCAGCAAATGTTGATCAGAGCAACTCCACCCCTCGGACATTCTATTGGTCAAACTTGAATTCAAGCAGTCCGCAATGGAATTTGATTTGCATTTCCCTGTTCCGTTTTTCCGTGAGAGCCGCCGTCCAGTGTGAGGGTTTAATTTAATTTAATTTAGATATTAATGTCTGGTAGAAGCCAAGAATACCATATTCTAAGAACGTATAATAATAAGAAGGGCCGGGTGAATATTAAGGTTCATATAAAACGTGACAATTTGACAATTTTTCGTTCTTCAAGCAAATCAAATTGATTACATACTTACCTGAACTTTCTTTGCTTCGATAAGCCGAGTTTTTTGACACACACCCCCTGTTTCCCCCTCCCAAAAAAACAAAACATTGTACTCCACGGCGTGGAATAGGTCAAATGGGAATAATTTTGTGGAATGATCACTCGTTTTTTAAACATAGCAAATTGGCACTTCTAGAATGTCCAACCTATATATAAACCAAATTAGATCAATCTAAAAATCTGTTAAGGATATTAGGTGAAGCTCCACACCTTAACAGTGTTGGGAGTTTGACAATAGATTTTTAAATTTGAGAAAAAAAAAAAGATATTCATTACATTTTGAAAATTGGGAGTAATAAATATTGAAGAACATTACAAATTAAAATGTAATATTATGATATATTAAGTTTTAAAATTGATCATTTTTATAGTATATATAATAGAAAGTGAGATTTTTAAATAAAATTATATTAAAGTTTTTAATAAATATTTTTTATTATATTTTATAATTTATCATGAAAATGATTTATCACGTATCAAATCTTGTCAAAATTGATACATTAAGTGAAAAAGAAGACAACAATATATATATATATATATATATATATATAGATAACTTAAAAAACATATTTCATGAGAACTTAAAGTCTAATTATTTTTTTAAAAATATATTAATTTATACCAACAAATTTATATTTAAAATATACTTATGAATATGTTTGAAAACTATTTACTGCATTCAATGCCTTACTAATCTTTGTATACTCACAATTTAATAATAATAAATTTATTAAAATATTAAATTGAATATAAATATATATATTTGTTAACTTAAATATTTTTAAATTAATTTCCTAATTAATAATTTATTTAATAAGAATTTTTCACCTACAATATATCTAAACAGTGTTATTTCTGCATGTTTATTTCTTACAGTGATCCCTTAATATTGGTTTGGCTGGAAATACGGATTACCAAGTGAGTCTCAGCATCTATTATTTATAAGAATTAGATTGATGATAATATTCATTTAATATTTAGTGTGCACTAGATTATCTTTCCGTATTAAGGAATATATTTTTAATTAGATTTTACTTTTGATTGTGTTTTTTTATTTGATGTTATATTTTTTTTAATTGTGTATAATTAATTTAATAATAAAATTTAAAGTTATAATTTAATTTCTTGTACCTATCAAACCCTTTAGCATTGAGAATTGAGGTCGAGGAAAATGAATTATAAATAAGGTGCAAAGCATTTCGAGATTTAAATTTTATAAGTGAAGTGATTTAAATGAATTTTATTGTTGGTATATAAGGAATTTAATAAATGTTTGATTTTAAAGTGGATTTTTTTTAATATAGTATGATATTTGGTTTGTTATTTGCTTTAGAAGATGAAATCCATTACATTTTAAGGTAAGGAAATAATTTAGAAAAAATAATGGTCAAAATCATTCCGGCAAGTCAAGTGGTCTATGTTAAGCATTTAAGTGAAGGAAGAAATTCATAATTACATATATTTAAATATAATTATATTTTTATATTTTCTAATTTATTGAAAATTATATATTAATAAATGTGAGTTCAGTTAATAAAATTTGACAATTATCTATTTATTTACAGATTTGTTTGATAAAAAAATTCAATATACAACTATATTTTTATATATATTATCATAAAATTGATTAGCTCTAACCTGTACGATATAAGACTATGCACATGTATCAATAAATTTCATATCATTGTATTCAAGCAATCGTCAACATAGTATTTGAACTACATAAAATGAAATTCAAGTTTAAACTTCTTGAAATTTAAAAGTACATAGACATACCCCATTGTCATATCAAGAAATAAAATTTAACACTTAAAAAACCAACACATCTAAATACATTATAATTTAAAATTATTTTATAATTAACTTAAACAAAAAGTGTACTATTAAATATATTAAATTTTAGAAAAAGTTATTCTATATATATATATATATATAATTTTACAAAAACATAAACAATATCATTAAACTATTTTCATGTTGTGGAAAAATTAAAAGATTTTATAATAAAAATGTAAGGAAAATGACAAGTACACTTAAAAGTTTTAACATACTTATAATCATAATTTTATATTGATAAATCAATATAAATCATAAATACACATGTTTCAGTTCCATGCATAACATATAACACAACATTAGATACTTAAAACATAATTAATATTAAACATCATAATTTTTTTTTATAATGAATATAATACAAAAAATTTGATTAAAATATTAATACTATAAAATCAAAAGACATAAAAACAAATATTATATCATAATATAAAAATAAAATTTAATTTAAAATAATTGTATGCCTTAAACAATATAATAAATACACTTACAAATTTTATGCGATCACACAACTAAAAAATAATGTAAAAACAATTTTAAGAATAATATCAAGGAGAAATATATTTATAATACGAATATTTTTTTTCCCCTAGCTTGTCATTATCCTCTCTACTCTGATCTTTATCTAGGTATCGAAATAAAATAATTTTCAATATATAAAAATAAAGTTGTATTGAACATAATTATGTATTAAAAATAATTCACAATTTTTTGCGCGGGCAGACTGACTTTAATTCATAATTGCTCAAGATAGGGATTTTTCACATAGAGATAAAGGAATAATGGTTCAAAACCATGGAATTAGTCATGAGTTAAGTGGGTAAAAATATTGATCTCAATTGTATTTTTTTATCAATAAAATTTAATTTTAGTGACTATACATTCACACTATATAGATATTAACTCACTTTACAATGATTGTTTTTTCAGTCTCCAA
>JARHVA010000157.1:552500-630000 GCA_037957365.1 Torreya grandis
TTGGAAAGCTAATTATCTATCTTAGGTAGGAAATTTCCTTGTTCTTAAGATCTCATTATAAAATATACATATTTATTAGATGTTCATGTTTAAACTCCCATCTAAAGTGGTGATTATAATTGAACAAATTCAATGAATATTAATTTGGTTTGAAAACTAATGGAAAGAGAGAATTCCCCTTGTAGCTTGGGAAAAGGTTTACAGACCCAAAATCAGAGGGGGATTCGGACTGTAATAGGTCAAACAAATGAATGGAGCCCTTTTGGCTAAGTCTTTCTAAAGTTTTTAAAAGATGATAATGGTTGGACCAAGGTCATCAAAGGTAATTATCTCACTAAAAGAACAATGAACTAAATTTTAAAGGAAGATATACCCTATCAGGGATCCACCCTAGTTGAGGTGATCCACTCAATAGTAGATGAATAAGACATCTCCACGCTTGGTTTAGGAACCCTAGGATTCACTTTGGGAGCACCATCACCACCATTAGGATGAGTGATCGTAGGAGGAATTGAAAGGTGATCAACAATAACATCATTTCACCAAGAATATTCCACTTTACATTTAGAATAATAGTGAGAGGAGGCCAAATGACCAAGCACAAAGCTCCTATAGCATCTAAAAGGTAGTCCCTTATAATTTAGGGTTTAAATCTAACATCAGTCACTAACCCTTAATTCAATAGAAGGCCGAAGATACAATGATACAACTAAACTAACCAAAATTCACATAAAGGTGGTGTAAGAAAAGATAGAAGTAGAAGCATTGATCACCAACATATTGTCTAGAGAACCACCAATGGTTGAAGATAGAAATCAGCTCAAAATTGAAATGGTAGGTATGGAAAGAAAACCCAAATAGGCATGAAAATAATATTTTTTAGCAAATGCTTGAAGGAAAGTTTCCAAGGTTTAAACATGAGGAGATGTTGATCCCAAGACCGAGGTCTATCAAGAGCCATATTATTTTGGTTTGCTAGGCTAATAAAAATGACAATAAATCATCTCCTAGCATAGGGGTAAATATCCAAGGTGGTTTCTAGGAAAGTTTTCCATGAATTTGAGATCCACTAGTGCAGTGTAGGAAGGTTTGACCAAAGACTATCAAATTCAAAAAAAGAACCTATGAGGCAAAATAAACTTAATTTGTAAGCACCTCGTCCAAAGTTCCATCTGTAAAAGACACCATCAGTGTGTTATTTATTGTTTTGGAATCTTAACACTAGGTGGCTCACCATGATGTCCTTGAAAGACTGCTCGAGTGAATGTTTAGGGCACACTTGGAGGGGTGGCGATACAATATGGTGTACTAGGGGCCTTGTCACTGTGAAGAGATCATACGGCTTGCACTTGAAACCCTAATGCATCTCGAACATGTCTTTCGAATTATGTCATTGATGGAACAACCACACATCTTGATTTGCCAATAACCAATGTATCAGGGTAAGAACAGAGAAGACTAGAGGAACCGTCTTTCCAAAGGTGTCATATTTAAAAAGAGTTGGAGTGCTAAAAGATTCAAAAAAGATACATTTCACATAGAGAACCAAAATTTTCTAATATTTTTTTTAAATAAATAACATATAAATTTTTATGAAAGTGATGATGAGAAATATTTTTTCCCCCTTTTAATTAAATTAAAAATTTATTTAAAAAAATCTAAAAAAAAAAAAAAATTATGAATTTTAAATAACCCTAAAACTTTATAATAATAAAAAATTAATTAAAAAACTATAATAATAATAATTTTTTTTTAAAAAAGAAAAAGAAAAAAACGAAACGAAACAATCAATCAGTAAAACTCATATAAAACCCGTCTCCCAATAATAAAAATAGAACAACCACCAAACTAAAACTAGCACCTGCTCCCTTCACTTTCTAAGGTATTAGCTTCAAGGTATTAGCTTCACCTAATATCTTACTTTCTTCTTCTTTTTTGGTCTATCGATCTTATTTTCATATAAATCATTCATATATAAAGATAAACAGAGCTAGGTTGCACATTCTAGAATTCAGCCACTTCGCTTTTAAAATAATGTTCTTATTCAACTACATTATTCCCATTTAACCTATTCGCCATGTAGCACAAGAATGTGTTTCTGTGTCAAATATCTCGGCTTATCGAGGTAATTATATAATCAATTTGCTTTGCTGGAAGAACGAACTAATTCCAAATTGTCGAGTTTTATATTATATAATTATTATTATACTCTCATAGAATATGGTATTTTTGGCCTATAGTGAACATTAGTATCTAAATTAAATTAAACTTTCACACTGCACGGCGGCGCCCATGGAAAAACGGAACGAGGAAATGCAAATTAAATTCTAATGCGGACTGCGTGAATGCAAGTTCGACGAAAAGAATGGAAGTGTGGTACACAATTCCTCCCAGTTTTATCATGGCCGAGTGGGAGTCGTGGAGTTTCCCTGATCAACACTTGCTGAGGGAGGAAACTTGTGATTCGGATTCTGTTTTACAATCCATCGGAGCTTCTTCTAATTCAAATTGTGGAGGCAGATTTAATGACTTGGGTCAATTGTTTATTGCAGAAGACGCGCAGTCTACAACCAGTGATATTAATCATGCAGAAGATTTATACGAAAAAGAATACTGCAACTGCAAGGAACCAGGAGAACCTAATCCTGAGAGTTATGTACAATATCTAAAAGAGGCTTCAGACGATGAGCTCGGCCTTCCTCCCAATCAAAATGAAATTGGAGATGATAAGTTTCAGCCCGACGTCTTCGACATGAATGTCGATCGTAACGAAAGCAAAGTTGCAGATAAAGATGATTCACTTTTTTGGCTGTCCCAATTGCAAAGTTGATTTATATTGTTTTTCTGTTAAATGAAATATTCAATCTTTCAGAAAACTGGGTAAATCGTTTGCTGTGATGGTGCGCTCTTGCAGGATGTAAATTGCGGTATAGAACTAAGGTTATGTTAACATTTATTTTTTAACATGAACGACAGATAAAGTCATATATATATATATATATATATATATATATATATATATATATATATATATGTTTCCAGCTTTTGTGAACGCATAGGAGGTTTTAAATGAGGAATGGTATCTCTCATTGATCGAATAGCAAATGGGGATTAGAAATGAATTGGGCAAGTTAGGGTTAGAGGAAAAAAAAATGGAGTAAGCTTGACGAATCTAGTAATTTGTCCCGATGTCGATGGAAACATACTTTAAATTGTTGAAAAAGGAACTTTAGAGAGAGAAAACATTTTCATGGAGTGTTGGTGTTAGTAAATGTATAGACTAAATATAAAATCTCTTTATAGGTTTTCAAGTTCTTAAAGGGAACTCTGGAAAGAAAGAAAACATTTTCATGGAACATCTAAACGATATATAATCTCTTTTTTTGGGTTTTTTTTCAAATTTGTAGTAGGTAATTCTTGATATACTTTAGAATGACAATGTAGGGGATTTTTAATTTAATTTTTATTTTATGTTGGGGGTATATTTATGTTGGTTTGATTTTGCATTAAAAAAAAATGATGTCTTATAATGAATTGTGGATTAGAGGTTAAATATAGTACGTATGATTCAAAAAAGAAAATGTTGTAAGAAAGATTTATAGAAATATAGTCTAAAATAATAATAATATTTATCTTAGAGCTTAGAATATCAACAAATAGTATAAATAGACAGTTGAGCAAGAAACCATAATGTAGGAGAGAGGTAGGAAAGGAGGGAGTGAGTGAGAAAGAGAGACCTCGGATCTTTTCTAAAATTGTTGAGTTGTCCGAAGGGTCTCAAATTGATATAAAATATATCCTTCAAATTTGACTATGTTTTATCCTAGAGCTTAAAATATCAACAAACAATATAAATATTCGATTGAACAAGAAAAAACAATGAGATGTGTGTGTGTGAGTGTGTGTGTGTGTGTGTGTGTGTGTGTGTGTGTGTGTGTGTGTGTGTGTGTGTGTGTGTGAGAGAGAGAGAGAGAGAGAGAGAGAGAGAGAGAGAGAGAGAGAGAGAGAGAGAGAGAGAGAGAGGATCTTTTATAAAATTGTAGAACTGGTTGAAGGGTTTTGACTATGTTTTATTGTTGGATTAGAATTGATAGAGTAGATTATGTCCACAAAAATTTGGAATAAGGGTTGAGTGTGTCTTCTTATGACAAAGTGTGTTATTTGTGTTTTTTCATGAGTATAACACTTTAAGAAAGTACATTGAATGATGATGGTCTAAAAGATGCATTCACATCATTGATTTAATGGGTAAAATGTGTTAAATTGATTCTCCTCTAATTACTGAATTAATCGACAAATGTATGCATAAAAGAGTTTGTATAAGTTAATTAATCCATATAGCTACTTGATGAGTTATAGCTACATATCCCACACACTCTAAATTTGAGATTTATGTAGTTTTAATACATGTGGGTGAACCTAGATCTAATGAGATAAAAGGATTCACCTCCTCTCCATATATAATAAGATACAATTATATGCTTCACTATAATATTATTTTTGTAAAGGCATTGAAAAGATATAGATATAATATAGCTTCAATGTTTAGATTCCTTTATAAGTGTTAAAAAAATATAATGAATGTGTAGATAATTAACAATATGTCAGGTGGATGTTAGATGATTTCGATGAAATTATGGACAAATTCACTATTCTCATGGATGATTTCATGGTTTCACAGCATAAATTCACTCATTCGCATAATGGATTCATCGTTTATTAGTGAAGAGGAACAAAAAAAAATTAAAATTAATGAAATGAAAAGAGGTTAAAAAATTATCTTTGTTTGAATCTGAGGGGTCCAAAAGTGATTACAAGAGGGTTTTGGGGTGCGTTGGTCCCACTGGGCTTGTCAAATGTGAACGCAAAAATGTAGAAGAGGTTAATTCACATTAATATGTAAAATAGGAATAAAATAATAGCAAATATAACTTCTCAAATGTGGTTCTGAGATTGATCAAGGTGTAGCCAAAACAAACAAAAAGAGAATAACCAAAAGTTATTACCTTCTTCATAGACATCAATTGCTTGCCATCACACATACATGATTATGCCTAGATTTAGAGATAAAGTTTTACTCAATACCCTGGTATGAAATCATCAACATGTCTTTGAGCAATATCTAAAATTATTTGTGGATCAATTAGAAGAAAAAGGTCAAATCTTTCAAATGATTTCTATAAATTTTCTTTGCACCAAAAAGCTTATCAAATTTTTATGGTGATCTTTCTATTTTCAGAATTAGTATAATGATTGTTGGTAGTAGATTAAAATCAAGATGAGTGGCCACATTTCAATTCAATTTTGGAGGCTTAAAGCAATAAATTTTTTGGAAAGAGATTAAATGTTAATGAGTCATGGCTTGCTTTAATCCTGATTTTTTCATTAATTATTAGTGTTTGATAACTTTTATGGTTACATCACCATTCATGAAATTTGTGTATAATGCCATCATTTGACCACTTTTCATAATTAGAATAATATTTCAATTTAATATATTAAAGAAAATATAAAAATTCTAAAAATTTATTACATTTTATATTAGAGGAAGATTAAGTTAATTAATAAAGTTTATTTAACTTAATTAAAAGTGAAGTGGTTTTTTAAAATTTATGAACCATTCGATATAATTAATAGCAAAACATTTCTTACAATATCACAATTTAATTTATGATGAATTAAGTTAAATTAATGATTCTGTACAATATATTGCTCCAATTTAAAATGCACTAATATATTTTAAAATGTGCATATCAAATGTACAATCAATTTTAAATGTTTCAATTATTTTTGTATTATTACTAAAAATATTCTTTTTACATTTCTATCACAAGAATAGTTGGAATTGATTGTCTCCAACTAAATTAATGAACTAAAGGTATATTCTAGATCATTATTAGTTAGTGCACATACCTAAAGTGTTATAGACTTAAAAAAGTGCAATGGATGCAATCGGTCACAAGATGACACACTTGGCCCTTTTCTTATTCTTTTGTGGACATAATTGGATCTCTATTAATTTTGACCCTGTTACAAAACATAGTCAAATTTGCATGATATTTTTTATGTCACTCTTATGTATGTCTGCTAGTTTCATAATTTTATAAAAGTTCTTAGGTATGTCTATTTTTATCATTCTTTCTCTTTTCATATTTTTAGGGTTTAATTATTTAATTGTATTACTTATTGATTTTTAAACTCTAAGCGAATTCCTTTTTTTAGGGTTCAATTATTTAGTTGTATTATTTATTGATATTTTAAGCTCTAAGTTAATTCCATTAATATTTGAAACTATATTTCAATTAATATTCTTTGATTATCAAAACATATATCAACTTCTTATTATACGAAGGCAAATCTACATAAATATATTTAATTACAAAATAAAATTTAAATTATAAATCTTTTATTATATTTTATGTTATATCAAAAATAATCAAAGAGAAATTATATATCGTCAATATATACAATAAGGGTTATATATGGTTAGTATTGTTTTTATTAAAAAATGTTTATGTTTGACTTTGCATATAAATTTACAATGTAAGCTTACTTTAATAATTTTATTTTAAAAATAAAAATATGATATTGTATAATATGTTATTGTATAAATTTGATTAGTAGTAGTTTTTTTGAAGAGGTCCTATCAAAAGAATATATACCTAAATCAAAACTAAAACAAAAATTATATTTTTTTTAAATATTTTTGGACTGGACAAATTAATTTGATCTAAAATGATGTTATAAATCATTATGAATTAAATATGTATTTTTTAATTAAATATAATATTAACAATTCAAATAATATAGAAATATTTTTTAAAAATTTAATAAAAAATATTAAGAGCATGTGGATAAAAACTTAATAAAATGATTTAAAACACATGAATAAAAATCTTAAAAAATCAATAATATTATTAAAATTTATCCTTAAAAACCTAAAAAAAAATTAAAAATTATTTTTCTTGAATAATGAAAAAATGAAATGAAAGCATAATGTTTTTTTTAAATAATGAAAATGATAAGAAATACATAATTTAATTAATTTTAAAAAAAACGAAAAAAGCAAGGTAATAACGGACGTGGAAAAATATGAAACTAACAAACTGGCTATTACCAAGAAACATGAGAAATATGAGAGAAAAATATAAACTTTAATATAGGAAAACAAAAACCAAGCTATACCGTTGGTGGCTTATTTTTTTAGATGGAGAGCCTTTGTAATAGGCATTGCCGCATGGTAGCAGGAAGTGCAGGGTTAAGAATATTATTATTAAATTTTGTTTTGCCGCGGGCCGGAAGTTTTGTTTCAATCAATTTTCGATGGATAGTAAAACAGAATCCGAATCACAAGTTTCTTCCCTCAGGAAGTGCTGATCAGAGCGACTCCGCCACTCCGACATGATAAAACTCCGGGGAATTGTGTAACATACGTCCATTCTTTTCGTCGAACTTGCACTCACGCAGTCCGCAATGGAATTTAATTTGCATTTCCCCGTTCCGCTTTTCCGCGGACGCCGCCGTCCAGTGTAAAAGTTTAATTTAATCTAGATATTAATGTCCGGTTGAGGCCAAGATTACCATATTCTAAGATAGCATAATGATACGAGTGTCAGGGTTGAATATTAAGGTTCCTATAAAACGTGGCAAATTGGAATTTGTTCGTTCTTCAAGCAAAGCAAATTGATTATATAATTACCTCGATAAGTCGAATTATTTGACAGAAAAACACATCCTTATATTGGATGGCGAATGGGTTAAATGGGAATAATTTTGTTGAATAAGCACATTTTTTCAAACTAATGTGGCCGAACTCTAGAATGTGCAACCTACCACTCTCTCTCTCTATATGAGTGATCTATAAGAAACCTAATTATCTATAAGAAACCGAATTGGACCAATGAAAAAAAATAATAAAATATATTAGATGAGGCTCTAACACCGTTAAAAGTTATGTGTGTGTAACAATACGTTTTGAAAATTGGAAGTTATTAAGCTATAGCACTTTAAAATTGAAGGAGTGCAGTCCCATTTTTTAAAAAATAGAAATAATGGAAATTGAAGAACAATATATATTAAAACTGCAATTTTATGATATGTCAATTTTTTTTTAAATTGATATGTTCGAGTGATGAAGAAGAAAATAATAAAAATGAGAGATGAAAATTATCTTTTTAGAATTTCAATTTTAATTATTATTTTTAAAATTATTTTGATTTATATTGATTAATATATATTAAAAATAATTTTAAGATTATATTTGAAATATATATATATATATATAAATTTCGTTATAGTCATAGAGTAATATTTATGATTTTTTTTAAATATTAAATTAAATTAATTTTTTATTTTATTTTTTAATTTTTTTTTATATAAATATATTTAAATGCCTAAAGTTTATAGTAATAATATTTGTATGTATATCTATGTGTATATATATACACGTACATATACATACATACATATACTTGTTATTCGTATATATTTTATTCTTGACATAATTTTTTAACATTGGTTTGGTAGGAAATAAAGATCACAAAGAGATGCTTATAAACTATGATTTAAAAGAATTAGATGGATAATAAGTTTCAGTTAACATTTTTTGTGCACCAAATTATCATTGTATGTTGAAAAAAGATGTTTTTCTTTCATTAACATGTCTTTAAATATATTTTATTTTTAATTACATTTATATATTGGATGTTATATTATTTAACTAAAAATGGGTCATATACAAGTGTTTTTATAAGAAATTATTAAGTTGTTATAATTTTATTTATTGTTCATATCAATGCCCCCAACATTGAGAAAAGATGTTGAGGAACATAATTTGTAAATAAAATGTAAACCATTTCCAAATTTAAATTTTGTAATTAGGATGATTTTGATCCATTTTTTTTGGTGGATATATAAATAATTTCACAAATTTTCTACTCTACAACAGATTTATTGTATATAATATTTGATTTTTTTATTTTTTATTTTTTTAAAATTTAAAGATAAAATTCATTAAATTTCAAAAATTAAGAAAATATATATTTTTTAAATGATGATTAGATGAATTCCAAAAATCAAATAATCTATGTTAATAAGTGAAATATAAAGTTTATAATTACATATATTTGATTGTAATTATATATATATATTGGAACAAATTTATAAAGAATCATATGACCGTAAAAATTTATTAACTGAACTGATATATATATATATATATATATATATATATATATATATATATATATATATCAGTTCAGTTAATAAATTTTTACGGTCATATGATTCCTTATAAATTTGTTCCACAAGAAAACTTAACATGCAACTACATTTTTTATATATATACTTTTTAGATTGACCAGGCAAGACCTACATGTTTTGACTCTTTTCACATGCATAAATAGATTTCATATCATTCTATTCAATCAATAACAAACATAGCATTCAATTGTCATAGAAATATAAATCAAACTAAAGCTTCCATAAATTTAAAAGGTATGTATACATACCTTATTATCATTTGATAAATCAAATCTGATATTTAATAATAAATAAATAAAAATACTTATTATGATTTTAAAAAATTAAGTTTAATTTTTTTTAAAAATATAATAAAAAACATTATGATTCAATATTACTTTTAAAATAGAATCATTATCAAATATCTTATATTTATTTTTTATAAAAATATTTTAAAAATTTAATTAGATATAAAAAAAATTGTTGTATCTTAAAATTGTGACTATTTTTTATTATAAAAATTATGAAAAAATTAAAATACCTCATAATAAAAAAGTAAAGAAAAATAAAATTAGAATTAAAATTCTAACAAAATTTAATCAAATATGTTCCATAGAACAAATCAATATAAACCATGAATAAAAATGTCTCAATCTCATGTATAACATACGGAGAAAAATTAAGTACATAAAAGCAATCAATGCTATTATAAATTCTGGGAAAGAAAAAAATCTTAAGAAGAATAGCAGATGAATTATCTAACTCCAAAGCACAATCTTTCTCTTCAAGCATTAGATTTAAAAAATAATAAAATGTGTATATAAGTATGTATCTTATGTATATAAGTTGAATGTAATTGGAAAAATCCCACTTTGAATACTAATATTACAAATGAAAAGAAAAAAAAAAAATGTTAACTATTCTAATATTATATCAAAACTTAGAAAATACAATTTAATTTGAAGTACCCATTAGGACATAAAAAATAGAATCAAGATATTTATAAAATTTAAGACTTTAAACAAGTTAGAATTAAAGTCAAAAAAAATTATTATAATATTTTCAACGAGAAATACATTCACAATATAATATGTTCTTTTAAAGCTTATTCTCATACAAATATTTTAATCACTTTTAAATAAAACAATTCCATATGCTTAAAAATCAAGTTACATTCCACATAATTATATATAAAATATAATTTATGTTTTTTTTAAATAATTTTAGTAAATTATATTTATATATATATATATATATATATATATATATATATATATATATAATTGTTTTTGTAAATCTAATGCTCAAAGAGAAAGATTGTGCCTTGGAGTTAGATAATTATATGTTTTTTTCTTATTTTTAAAAATAAGATACATATTTATACACATTTTATTATTTTTTTAAAATCGAATGCTCGAAGAGAAATATTGTGCCTTGGAGTTAGCTAATTCATCTGTTATTCTTCTTAAGATTATTTGGTGAGTTTCTCAAGGTCGTGGGTCCTATATCTGTATATAGATCTTGATGGCACTCGATTGATTAATTATGGATGAACGACACTCGACCAAGTTTTGAATTTCTCATAAAATATATGTTTGTAAAAATGATATCTTCTAAAACATTCAACAAAGTTTAGGTTTGAAATTGAATTAATCACTATAATTAAATATCAAAATTAAGATACTTTATGTGAAGAATATGTGAATTCAACATAGAGGAATTCATAACTACGTAGTGAAAAATTGAATTCCAGTCAAAGTTAAATACGACGTGTAGGAGGCAAGCCAATTTTCATTTTATTTGAATTCACTTACAACATGGCATTCAAACCGTACAAATATATGCAGAAAAAATCCAATCGAGTAAAAATGACTCAACTTAAAAAATAACATTGACCTAAATATGATGAAAATAATGGAGTAAGAATGACACCACTAAAAAAATAACATTAACATTAATATGATGAAAATTGATAAAATTGGTTGATAATATATATATAGCAATACACATGATGAATCTATGTATGAATTTAATAAGAAAAATATATAGTAGTGAACATAGATCAATAACTCAGTACATAAGTATTTATTGTGAGAAAACCTTAAAAATGTAAAAAATAAATGAATGTGATATTCATATATTTGAGAAATCAAATCACTATAATAGATAAACTCTTCCTCCTCATTTCATCATGTAGTATTACACAAAACTTGTAGGTTGAATATAATAAATTAATTTCATATTCAAATGATTTCACAATAAGGGTAAAATCTTATTTTCTTTTAAAATATCAACATAGGTGACCATTGTAAAAATAACGTGTCCAACCATCCTGATAAATATAATTAATTAAATCTCTTGATAATTATTAAAAAACCATATTGATATTATTTATCTTGATGAAGTTTCCACCTCATGTTAATAAATAATATATTATTAATTAATTAATTAATTACCAATTTAAACTAAGGGTTAATAATTACCACTTAGACATTAATTACTCTAACACTCTCATTTAATGTTAAGTGAGGATAAATATCATAGTCACCTCACAAAATGGATACTATGTACACAGTTAAATGATTTAAAAACCTTCATCATGCCAAATATCACCTTTTGAAACAAAGAGAATTATTATTTATAAACTACTCAAAAGTAAATTTAAGCTAGTATGATCATGAGACTATATCTCACAGTTTCATATGAATAATCGCTAAGCATATTTAGATTTTTATAACATAAGGACCTCTTTTACAAAGTATGTTGTTAATGTATTGTGGTACAAAATTAAAACTTTCACACAAATTTTACTTAAACTACGTAAATTCTACATAAATTTTATAATGCTTTATAATTGAGAAGAAGTATATATAAGAAAAAGAAACACATGGCCATTAGGAAGCGGCATTTTCATGCACACTCCCCCTCAATGGAAACTTTGAGAGACCCAAAATTATATGAAAATAATATAACTTGTTAACACCAAGTGGTTTTGTGAAGATATTTGTCACTTGTTTATATGTAGGATATAATTATATATCTATATTACCATTTAGGACTTTCTCTTAGATAAAATACACATGAACTTTAATATTTTTAGTTCTATAGTGTTATGCACCTCTATAAAACTTAAACACATCCAAAAATAGATCCATAATAGTAGAGTATGGTTAGCATCACAATAACCAAATACATAAAAATAAAAGATGGCATATATTTATTTGTGGTAATGCACATCCATCAATTCATATTTTAGTCAAGAAATTTCAATACTTTGATTACAAAGTGTGTGTGTGTGTGTGTGTGTGTGTGTGTGTGTGTGTGTGTGTGTGTGCACATGCATGTTATATGTACATATACATGTAAACATACACAAACCCACATTATATTTAACTCATTATTGGATGTCTTTGAAGTAACCTAAAAGAAAAAAAAAAGGAATTACCTTCAAATTACACAATAGAACTTCATTTAGGACCTCATTCAAACTTTCATGCAACACAATGCATTTAAAAACAATCAAATGTACAAGTAATAATAACCAACAACTATCATCCTATTTTTCCCTAAATGGATAATGTTATAACCAACCAGATTGAGACTAAGTACATCCAATAATGTCTCGTTAACCAATTGCTAAATAAACAATAAGATATGATAAAAGTGCAATACTTAAACATGGAGGTCAAAATGATCGAACATAAGGTTTCATCCCACTAAATTTCTTAGACAAGTCTTATAACATCACAAAATCATCAAATGGATATCTCTAATCCACTAATAAAGCTAACATGGTAAGGCTATTGAGTTACCATAGACTTATAAGACCTACCTAAATAAAGGATCAATCCATATGCTACCCTGCATTGGATCAATATACTATGATCCAAGTTCCTTAGGTAACATTGCACCTTTGTTCCTTACTTGATGAAGTTCATGCATAGGATATAACTCCATGATGAAGGATTGTTCTCATTAAATTGGATGAGTTAAAATATACTTAACTCAAAGTGGATGTCATCAAACACATGATCCTCCTATTAAAAAATTATACAATTAGCATTGGGAAATGAATGGTTTCTTGTGATACAAGAACATTATCTCATAATCCTACCATAGAGATATTTACACCTAAATGTTGCTTACTTAGCCTTTGGTTAACATTCCCTATTATTGTATAAACATAGGCATTCATTGCATTCAGTTAGCATGCATATGACCACATAAGAGTTCAATACGTAAATAGTCTTAGGCATTAAGTTATGTGTTCATTAAAGAAAACTATGATTTAATAACTCATTCTCAAGGTAGACTATTTAAACATATAAAAAATTGTAAACATTAAGGTTTTCATAGCTTACTAAATTCTCATCCTCATTATGGGATTATATACCAATCACAAGGATTATTAATATCTCAATAATCATAACACAAGGTATATCAATAAGTTCATTGACAAAGTACACTTATATTTTTAAACACACATATCTACTATAACCAATTACTATATATAATCATGGAAGAATTAATGTCAACATAACCAAATTTTCATTAATCAAGATTTACATTATAACAACAAAACTAAAAGAATTTTAAAAAACATGTCATATACATAAATAACCATAAAATCATTAATGATATACTCCATAATCCATAATATGGGTCCACATAAGAATATATTTAATCTAGCTTACTTCATTTCTTAAGTAATAGAAGTAATCTCATTTAAAATGATACTATGGCCAATCAATATTCATTTCCATAATACAATAATGAAAACATATGTTTTTGAATCACTAAAGGACTATTTGTATAATCTATTTTTAACATCTTATTTTCATATAATTCAATGTTAAAGTCACTATAGTTACAATTACTCCAATAATAACCTTCTTACAATTTTACGTCTTTTTAAAAACAATAAGTATATCACTAAGTCATGTACATAAAATAATATATAGAGATTAAGTATAGCATAATGCATTCTAAATACACTACCACTCATATGGTAAATAGAGTCAAATATAAATGCATCCCAATAAAATAAATATAGCTAGCTAAATATAGAATAACCAAACAACTATCATTAAGGATGCCTCCAATATCAACATCATATCGAATAATATCCTTTTTCTCAACATAACAATATTAAAAAGATGCATATGGTAATAACATGTAACTACAAGATAAAATGGATAAATAATGACAATCCATCATGTCAACATCATACATCAATAGGCACAAGCAAGAGATAATCTACCATATAAAATTTAGTTTAATTAATAGAGAAGGACAAACACTACAAGGACACCCTTCAAAACCATCCCTATGAGTCCAATCATCGGTGGTCCTTACCACCCTAACCATCAGTTTGGTGGAGGGTTTAAAAAATTAGGTACTTAAGTGAGGTAAGAGGTATACACATAATATTGAGCTACTAGTAAAGACTTACAAAAGCTATCAACAAAGATAAAAAAACAATTTAGTAGACATAAAACTATAACATTCAGCCAAATTAGTTATCTTGAATAATGTCTAAATAGTACATTAGATCTTTATAGAGGATGATTTACAACATAAATTATATCCTATTATATCTAATTTATAATACTAAAAGGTCTATCCAATGTCTAATGCTCAGCCCAAGAGGATTTTCTAAGCATAAAATAGTTAAACTCTAAGGAACCAATCCATAATAGCCACATTAACTCAATAAGTCAAAAATAAGGGAAGTATAACATTCATTAACAAAAAATAAACATGGGTTGGCTTATAAAATACAATTGTGTATAGCCAACATTAAACCTATTCAACTATTTTGATGACTTTGAAATTAAAATAGTAAGGTAGCCTCATTCACTCATAATGAAAATAATGATTACAATGCAACACTGATAAATTCAGCCCAACCAATTTTAGGAGAGTTCCAATTGAACCAACAAGAGTAAACCATAGGTATACAATCATCAAGGATTAATCAAGTTCATTTTAAACCAACTTAAAATCTGTAAAAATATATGCATAGCAGAAGGTATTGTCTCAAGTGATAGCCAAAGATTTTAGAAGTATGTATGATATCATAAATCAAGAAGTCATCAAGATTTTCATAAATATATATACACATTTACAAATGGTATTTATAAAAACAATCTTAAATAAAATCATCTATAAATAAGGTGTCAAAACATTAAAATACGGCTTAATTTACATATTATATCTAACAAATCAATATCAATAGAAAATAAGTCCATAATAACAACTCAATGGGTTATTGAATTTTAACACTATCAGATAGGTAGGGGACTACATATGATGTCTAATAAGAAATAAGATTCAATATAAAATTGGGCCTTCACTAGAGAGTAGGCCCGCATAAGGAACCAATAAGCATTAGGTTTAAAATGCAAATCAACTAGTTTAGAGGTAGCACCAATATTCTGAATAATGCTTGATTCCTAGAGTAGATGCTTAATCAACAAAATCCCATGATTGGATTCATTACTTTTTTTATTAAAATCAAACATAAAAATTAAACTTAGTATGATTTCCATAGCACCCAACAATAATAAAAATGGTTCTAAAATCTAGTTTCACATTGCATATTCATATAGTTTTCCACTAAGAAATTAAGACAACAAAAGCTACATTCTCATTTTAAAATTGAATGTAAACATATCATAAGAAGTTTTAGGATTCCATGGTAGGATTTGGGGTTTACAAGATGAAATTGTGGGTTACTTTTGACATTAGCATTTTGCTCATGCCTACTCACCCCACCTGGCTAGGCATTTCTTTCCCACAGCTACCAATAAACATTTTCTTCTCCCCGTACCCTACATGGATTCCCTTGGGGTTTTGACTAAGAATGCTATTATTTAAAGAGTAATAATAAATCTAAACAATAAAATGTAATATGGAATAATTCCCTATAAAAATATGTTCGAGCCAACATCTAATCTTATATTAAAGAGGAAATATAGTATCCTTCATACATTTACTATTTATTTCTACACCCAAGTATATGGATCATTCCATCATTATTTGTGGATTAGGCATGGATATAATGCTTACTTTGTTTTGATTTGTTTTCCCACATAGGCATTCAGTGAACTCCGAACTCCACTATCCCCATCATTCATGCCCAACCCAAGTCAAAAGCATAATGCCCAATAAGAAGAAATAAAAATAAAAATAAACCTCCATGTCCTAGCCATCCTTCCCCTTCTACCCATCCATCTCCCTCTCCTAGCCACATTCATCTCCATAGGGTTTTGACCCTAGTGCCCCTTTCTCCCCAAAACCCAAAACCAAAAAACAATCACTATATTTTATTTTCCAGTCAACACCTATCCTCCCCCAAAAATCAGACTCCACAAAAAAATTAAAAATAGAGAATAATATTTCTCCTATGTCGCTTCCCCCACAAGACAAAAAACTAATAAAAAAATAACAATAATCCTCCCATAAGTCAATCTATGCATGGATAAAAATAAAACAATTAAAATACATAAAAATATAAGATCCATAAATGGATTCATTAATAGTAAAACAATAATTTGATAATAATAATTAAATCAATAAAAATTGGTAATAAATATTAATTAATAAAAATACATAAAACAATAATGAAAAAAATGATTAAATAAATATTTGATAATAAAGTCATTAAAATAGTTAATCAAAACGAAAATCATAAATTTAATAAATTAATAATAACAATAAAATCTATTTATATAGTAGTAATAATAATAATCCAAGACCTTAGCAAGTTGACAATACATGAAGGAGGTTATCAAGGACATTTTTCAAGGTCAAGAGACCCATACACGATCTATTCAAACCAGCCATAAAAAGCTAATAAGATAAGTCACTTCCTTATGTCATAATCATCAAGTGTTCATGACACCTAAGAAGGATAACCAAAACATGAAATACAACCTTCGCATATGAGGACAAGCAGGAGGAGTGATGATGCCAAAACCTAATAATCTTAATAGGGAATAAAAACAAAACATACATATTCAAATAGGGCAAGACAAATAATGATAAAAATCAATAACATAATATAATATAAATTATGGTGGTTTATTACCATATAATACATGTTATCCCTATCAAAGTGACATTTCAACCGCTTAATCATCTATAAGTATACCTAAGATATCCAAAACTAATATCGAGCTTAGATCATAGTTTGGTGCCTATATCTATCAAATAATATATTAATAACATATTAATGATGTCAATATCATAATAATAATTTAAAAAAATAATTATACATGAAATGATAAATCAAGTATAATCATCTATAGCTATAAAGGGACAAGAGTCAATACTTATGATCATGACCCCAAACATGCTCTGTGCATATAACTAATAGCTATAAGAGAAATCAATATCAATTTGCATCTAATAAATATGATATATCAATAACATAGATTAATGTAGCTAACTAAAGCAGCATATACATATAATAGGATAAAATGAATCCAGTGCAGGTAATATGTATATCAGGATATAATGAATCTAATGTGAGCATTAATCATGACATAACATATCACAATTGCTACCCAGGGTATTTCATATTATAACCACCTAAAAAATATCCAACATCAACCATCATCATTTCAAGTACTATAAAAAATATGGTAAATTAATTTATAATCTAGTATTCATAAGGGGTCACAAGGTCTGTTCGTGACATCCTCCCTTCCTTGAAGAAAAATCATCCTGGTGACTATGAACAATAAATGTCAAAGCTATCATAAAAAGTCCAACTAAGTCAATTGACACTACTTCACAACCTCTCTACCCACTATCGCATGGTAATTCCTTAGCCTCGTCTTGAGTTCATTCATATTTTCTATCACTTAGACCATTACATTCAATAATACATTAGACAATTTAATGGCCTTCTTCCTATCTTCATTTCTCCTTTACAACATTGACATGGGAGAACAACACTTATGTAACAACATACAATGAAATATTCCACCCAAAAATCCCAAATTGGTTGGAACTTTTCCAATCTCATGTCAAAAAGGTCACCAAATTACATTATAATTTGATAAAATTAGTTACAAATAGGTTCATCAGACCAATATGCCTATAGCAGTTAGCAAAATTTCATGGCCAAAAAGTTAATTCTAATATATCACTGGTTTTAGTAACTATTCTATCAACTTATGAAGTCAATAATTAACATGACAAGTATACATTGCTCCAACACATCATCTTACACCTTCCTTAATATGCTTTCTAGCAAGGGTGCTATCGACACTCCTAAACAGGAACACACAACCATAAAAGAACAAGTTATAAATTTATGTCTAAACCAAATTAACAATATGAATATATAACTTGATTAGGGTCAATGTCACTTTTATCAACACATATGGACTTATAATATGAGGTCAATAATCATAAAATCATCAAATCTCACTATATTGCAATCAGAATCTCAAATTAAGATAGGAAATCTTTCACATAAAAAATATTATGACACAAGCATACTATTAAGAATATTCATTATAAAGTGTCTATACACAAGGGGAACAATCCATACTATTATAGATACTCCACTACATCAACCATTTAGGGGTTAGTGCAGCATCCTACAACAACCACATTGAACATTGGAGAATATAGATTAGGCATCACATGAAACTCAAAGGCCTATAATATGTTCTCTCAGACACATGAGATATCATACGATGGTCTAGGGATACCAATAAAACAATCTAAAATCAACCATTTGAGACTATCACCCAAATTTTATCACTCTATCCAAAAGTCAAGTGGGTATCTATGATTTTAAACATCGCCTAATCAAGGCTTATTATTGCTCTATCTAAACATAAAATCAACATACATTCCAATAATAATTATAAAATAAAACAAAAATATTCATCTTAGAATATTTTTAATTGGTATAACAATAATAATACCTTAACCAAAGCATGTTTACACTTACAGGACAATACATGCATGAATTTATTTAATTATTATCTTATTGATTTGCATAAATGTCTAAGCCTACAAGATCAGTTAGTGTTTCACAAGGGGTAAAATAATATCATTTAACAAAGGTTTATTTTACCACAACCATCAAGAGATAGCTAAAATAATGATAAATCCATAAAGTGATCATTATCCATTAATATTCCATGGCCAACTTGTGATGAATGTGGTGCACACTCTAGATGAATCAGATGGTTACTTGTGAAAATGAGAAAAGTGAATTTTTATCTTATGAGAGAATCCACTTCCTGACCCATACCCGATCAAAATATTTATGAATGTAGTGCTTCTCTACCCTCAACTTCGTACTAGAACTAATACTCATTACTAGAATAGTGATGTAGAATTACACTACACAACACAACATTATATGTTGAGAAATTCAATCAAATAGATGTGGGTTTCAAGAGAGAAAAATATATCACATGAGTAGCTTACGATCACATTACCACATACCAATATGCTAACAATACGAAGTCATATTTATTCCAAGACATGTACATAAAATATTAATACAATAATTTATACAACATAGATCAAAGTAAGGTTTGCATGTTTGACTTTAGAAATGGAAAAATCCCTTACACAAGTATTTTTTCTATTATTCACACATTCTATAGTTAACAACATATAACCATGTATGCAAAATACTCAAAAAACAATGTTCATATCAATAAGAAAAAGTGACACCCACAAGGTTACAACATACACATAGTATAATTAAGATACCAATTTGCATGATTTATTACACTTAATCAAATTAATGGTTTACAAGACACATAATAGTTTTACATACAAGGAGGAATCACATGAAATATATCATGCATACATGACTCACGTGTTCTAAAAATTATGCCAATGTACTTTCACATCACAATAATTAACACACATGGCATAAAATGTAAGGGTCCAAATTTACCATTAAGTCACTCGATGTCTAGATGCCATCCAAAAGACACTTAATATCCATCATATAATATGCATAATTAGTCTTAGGGATATCATATTAGAGTCACCTTCTCTCAAAGAAGGTTGTGTTCCAACAAAGCCCATAAAATCTATCTCCATGAGTTTAAAAAATTTACCATAATGTTCACGTGTCATGGATAGATCAACCACACTAATCAATACTAATAATAAGAGATCCTCAAAAATCTCTAACTTTCCCGAATCAAGTCATCTTGGGATGCACCCTTGGATCTTCCAATTTATTATACCTTAAAATCATCAAAAATTTCACTCTTGCAAGTTATCAATGGCAACTAAGGCATTATCTCATGATTTTTACAAAAGGGTTGTATTATCTTTCTTCTAATTGACATAATACAACAAGTGAAACGTTGAATGGTTATGCTTTCTTTGATGTATCATCACTTTTGGGAAAGAGTGTGCTTAGCCAAGGCACAAGGTGAATGCTACATCACTACTATAGAAATTATAATTTTTATCAATCAACAAATTTGGTTGAACTCATAATAAACATCCTCATGGATGCAAGGCATATATATCACAATAGAAATCCCATGAGTGTCAAAATATAGCCATGTTTTCAATTGGGCATTTTCATGGATGCATAACTTAGCCAGAATAAAAATAAACATCTCTATAGACATAACATATCCATGGTTAACATGACATCCTCATGGAAATTAACCTATCCATGACAAAATAACCATCATAGATTAAGAATATTCATGATTAAATCAACCTCAAAGATGCAAAATAAGGAATAAACAGCCTGACATATTTATTTTCAGCCCTTTGGAGTCATGAAGCTACATGATTCTTTATCTGACTTAAAAGAGACCAAATACATAAATAAAATCATGATCTTAATACAATTAAAAATACTCCTTCAATATAGATATCCAAAGCCTCACTAATTTACCCAAGTAAATCAGACATGCTCACCCTATACAACTCTATATGTTTGGTATTTTTGAGGTTAAGATGTTATAATCATCTATTTATAACCTACTGAAGAAAGCCAACAATAGATACCAGACATCATTCCTCCAATTTTGGATAAAACTATGATAACCAATCTTTCATCAACTTACCCATACAAGTCAATAGTTGACAATGATGCCTATCCCAATACAAATCAATTAAGTAAGGGTTGACCCAACCAAAATGATAGATAAGAATCACAACATCACTTACATAAATTCACTAATATCTGCATACACACACACACACACACATAATAATTTTTAGCACTTCGAGATTCCATAATTAAAACATTATTCAACTCATCTAAGAGTTTAAGTACCTTTATAAAGGTCACATCATAGTATTATCAAGCATATAATATATGTATAAGTCCATACAAGGCATATAATTCAAGCCAAGGTTTAGTATTCATACTATGATACAAGGTTCCAATTTACTCATAATAATACAACATAGACATACAAGTGGCATTCATCCATCCCAATAATATATTGTGCAAACACAACCCTTTACAAAGGGATGCACCTACACACAAAAAATCAATTAAATTTTTAAGAGCATGCCAAAAATCAGTGTAATGTGTCCAAAAACATCCAAAATTTTTAAAGCACAAGCTCTGGTACTAGATGAAAAAAATTGGAATTACCTTTAGAGTACACAATGAAACTTAATTTAGGACCCACTACAAACTTTCATGCAACACAATGAATCTAAACAATAATCAAATGTGTAATTAATAATAACCAACATCCCAATTTTCCCCAAATGAATTATTCTATAAACAACTAGAATGAGCCTAAACACATCCAAGAATATATGGTTAGCCAATTACTAAATAAAAAGTAAAAAATAATAAAAATGTAATACTTAAGCATGGAGGTCCAAATGATCGAACATAAGGTTCCATCCCATTAATTTACTTAGACAAGTCTTATCACATCATAATATCAACAAGTAGAGATCTTTAATCTACTTCTATAGTCAATACAATAAGGCTATTTATTTAACATAAAATTCTAGGATCTACCCAACCAAAGGATTGATCTATATGCTACCTCCTATTATATCACTATACCATGATATGAGTTTCTTATGGAACATTGTACCTTCATTCCTTACTTGATGAAGGTCGTTCATAGGATATAACTCCATAATGAAGGATTGTTCTCATTAAATTAGATGAGTTATAATATACTTAACTCAATTTAGATTTCATGACAAAGATGAGCCTCCTATTGGAAAAGTTTAAACTTTGCATTTAGAAATCAATAACTTCTTGTGATATAGGAACATTATCCCTTAAGCCTACCATAGGGGTCTTTACACCTAAATGTTGTTTACTTAGACATTGATTAGCATACCTTGTTATTGTATAAACATAGGCATTGATATCATTTAGTTCGCATGTGTATGAAAACACAAGAGTTCGCTAGAATAGTCTCAGGCATTAACTTATGTGTTCATTAAAAAAAATTATGATTTAAAAACTCATTATCAAAGTGGACTATTTAATCATATAAACAAATGTAAACATTAAGATTTTCATATCTTACTAAGTTCTTATCTTCATTCCAAAATTATATACCAATCACAAAGATTATTCACATCTTAATAATCATAACACAACGTATATCAAGAAGTTCATTGACAAGATACACTTATAATTTTAAGTACACATATCTACTATAATCAATGACTATCTATTCTCATGGAAGAATTAATGAAAACATAACCAACTTTTCATTAATCAATAGTTACATTATGACATCCTAATGAATATACTTTTTAAAAATATGTCATATATATAAATCACTGTAACACTGTTCATGGTAAAATCCATAATCCATAATATGGGCCTAGATAAGAAGATGTTTAATCCAACTTACTTCATCGCTTAAGAAATAGAAATAAGCTCATTTAGACTGATACTACGACCAATAAATATTCATTGCTATAATATATTAATGAAAACATATGGCGTTGAGTCATCAAGGGACTATTTTCATATAATTCAAAGTAAAGTCACTATAGCTACATCTATTATAGTAATTTTTTTTTTACAATTTTATGTCTTCTTAAAATAAATAAGTACATCACTAAGTCATGTACATACAACAATATATAAAGATTAATTATAACATAATGCATTCTAAATACACTACTACTCATATGGTAAATAGAGTCTAATATAAGTGCAAAGCAAATGAATAAATACAATTGATTAAATATACAAGAATAAAGAAACTATCACCAAGGATGCCTCTAATATCAACATCATATCCAATAATAGCTTTTTTTATAACATAATAATATTATAAAATTACATATGGTAATAAGATGAAACTACAACATAAGATGGATAATCAATCACAATCCATCATGCCAACACCATATGCCAACATGCATGGGTGAGAGACAATTCACCATATGAAATCTAGGTCCATCAACGGAGATGGATGAACACTATAAGGAGGACACCTCTTAAAATCAGACCTATAAACTCAACTATTGGTGGCCCTTACCACCCCAATCATCATCTTGATGAAAGGCTTTAATAACCAAGTACTTGAGTGAGGTAAGAGATATACACATAATATTGAACTCCTAGTAAAAACATATAAAAATTGTAAAAAAAGATAAAATAAGTAATGTAGTAAACATAAAACCATAACACTCAGCCAAATTGGTTGACCCGAATAATTCCCATGAAATATATTAAATCTTTATTCCAAAATAGATTATGGTCTATTGTATCCAATTCATAAGATCAGAAGGTCTATCCGAGGTCTGATGCTTAACCCGAGAGGCTTATCTAAGCATAAAAAAGTTAAACCTAAGGGAACCAATGTATAATATCCACATTAACATAATGAGTAAAAAAATAGAGTAAGTATAATATTAATTAATAGAAAATAAACATGGATTGGCTTCAAAAATAAAACCATGTGCGACCAACATTAAACCCCTTTGACTATTTAATCAACTCCAAAATTAAAATAATAATGTATCCTCATTCATTCATAATGAAAACAAAAAATTATAGTTCCTGAGTAATAAATTCAGCCAAAATGGTTTGATAAGATCACCACTCCAACCAACAGGAGTAAACCATAGGTATACAATCATCAAGGATTAACTGGTTTCATTCTAAACCAACTTGAAATCTGTAAAAAGATATGCATAACAGAAGGTATGGCATCAAGTGAAAGTAAAAGATTCTATAAGTATGTATGACATCATAAATCAAGAGATCATCAGAGTTTTCAAAATTATATATGCATATTTACATATGATATTTAGTTAAACAAGCTTAAATAAAATCACCTATATGGAAGGCGTCAAGCTATAAAAAAAATTGGGCTGATTTACATATGATATCTAACAAGTCATTATCAATATAAAATGAGTAATAAGAAATCCAAAAAAAAATACAATATAGAATATTTCCTGGCAAAAACAAGTTCTAGACAATATTTGATCTTGCATTAAAGAGGAAACATAGTCTCCTTCATGCATTTATTATTTATTTATGAACCTATGTATGTGTAACATTTCATTATTATTTATGGATTAGTGAAAAATACAATGCTTCCTTAATTTTAATTTGTTTTCCCACACAAGCATTCATAGAACACTCAACTTTGCTACCCCTATCCTTCACACCCAGCCTAGGTCAAAAGTACAATGCACAGTGAGAAGAAATAAAAATAAAAATGGCATGCGACAATAAAAATAAAAATAAACCTCCATGACCCAGTCATTATTCCCCTTCTACCTAGTGATTTCCCTCTCTTAGCGACATCCATCCCATCAAGGTTTTGACAACTATGCCCCTTTCTCCCAGAAACCCAAAACCAAAACAAAATCCCCATCTTTATTTTCCAGAAAAACACCCATCTTCCCTAAAAAATCAAACTCTGAAAAAAAAAATTAAAAACAAAGAATAATATTTCTCCTATGTCACTTCCCCTAAAATCAAAGAAAAGTAATAAAAAATAACAATAATCCTTCCCTAAGTCTATATATGCATGTAACAAAACTAAATAATTAAAATACATAAAATTAAAATATTTATAAATGTATTCTTTAATAGTAAAACAATAATTTGATAATAATAAGTAAATCAATTAAAAAAAATTTAATAAATATTAATTAATAAAAACATAAATCAATTATATAACAATAATAAAAATCAATAAATAAATCATTAAATAAATATTTTATAACCAAATCAATAAAATCGTTAATCGACGCAAAAATCATAAATTTATTAAATTAATAATAATAATAAAATCTATTTAGATAGTAATAATAAAAATCGTAATAATGATCCATGTCCTTGACAAGTCAACAATCCATAGAGGGGGTTCCCAACGACATTTCCCAAGGTTGAGAGACCCATAAACAGTCTAACCACACTAAGCATAATAGGTTAATAAGATAAATCACTTCGTAATGACTTAATCATCAAGTGTTCATGATACCCAGGTAGGATAATTAAAACACAAAAAACAACCTCAAACACATGAGGATAGGGAAGAGGAGTGACAATGCCAAAACCCAATAATCTGAATAGGGAACAAGAACAAAACATATATGCTCAAATATGGAAAGATCAATAATGACAAAAACAATAAAACAATATAATATAAATAATGGTGGCTTAATATCATATAATACATATTACACCTATTAAAGAGACATTTTGATTGCTCAATCATTTGTGAGTATACTCGATATATTCAAACCCAATATTGAGCCTAGCTCATGGTCTAGTACCTGCATCTACCAAATAATACATCAACTTTATATGAATTATGTCAATATAATAATAATAATAATAATAATAATAATAATAATAATAATAATAATAATAATAATAATAATAATAATAATAATAATAATAATAATAATAAATCATTAGACATGAAATGATAAATCAAGTATAATCATCTATAGCTATAAAAGAATTTGAGATAATACTAATGATCATGACCCCACGTGTGCCCTATAGACATAGCCAACATCTGCAAGAGAAATCAATGTCAATATACATCTAGTAAAACATGATATATCAATAACATGTAATAATGTAACTAACTGAAGTAACATATACATATACTATAATAAAATAAATCTAGTATATGTAGTATGCATATCAGGATATAATGAATTCAATGCGAGTATCAATTTTGACATAACATATCACAATGGATACCTAAAGTATCTCGCACTATAACCATCTAAAAAAGAACCAACATCAACCATCATCAATCTAAGTTCTATCAAAAACATGTTAAAGTAATCCATAATCTAGTATTGGTAAGGAGACATAACGTCAATTCATGACAATCTCCAATATTAACAAGATGAGTGTCCCCAACTATCATGTGATGGACATACAATAATTTACTAATAATATGATACTAAGTTTACCTAAACATTATGTATCTTATTAGTAAGAAATCATTTTATAATCTGAGTCTTACCAAAACTTTGAAAGTTTAATATACATCAACAAAAGATGGACGTGTAACCTCTCATACATCAAATATGGATAAATTAAGCATGATATGCAATCATCCAATCAAACAGACATGAAATTAAAATAGATAGTTTGATAAATTTATGATAGAATGCTTCATAAAGTAAATGATGAAGAGTTAATAATACAAACTCCATCTATACTTTATATTTTGTAACATATCTTATTATTAAATGAAGCATATTAAGAATGTTGGCATAAATAATCAAATGAGAGTATCTAAACATATTAGCATGGAATTTCCCCACTAATAAAATGAAAGTCTGTTTATAATTGAAACACAAAAGATCTAAATTTACTAAGCATGATATTCTTACTAAATTTAATAACTAAACATGATCATCTTGTCAAATTAAGCATGATGTTATGCATATAATTTATTTCAATGCTAACTCATATCAATTAAAAATAACCATAATATCTATATATTTTTATTAATTTATCATCTAATACATATATATCTATTACAATATAATTGTAAAAAGTATTTTTTAAGAATCAAGTTAAATCATTTTACTATCAAATATAGTGTAGACAAGACACTATCAATACAATTAGTATTTATAAAGTAAAAACAAAATAGTTTTATCATAACAAATGAAATGTCAAGAGCATACATATATTTTGATAAATAAAAATTCAAAGATTAAATAAGGATCCTATTTAGACTATGTACAACATTATTTGAGGCTTCAGCCCATAAGAACTAGGAGAAACATTTATAAAATGTAATATTATTCTAGTCATCTTAATAATAATGTAGTTTTTTTCTTTTAGCAATACTATTTTGCTAATGGGATTAAGGGATTTTAGTTTCTTTTGAATACCATAACCAATGCAAAAAGTACCAAACTCTTTGTTAATGTGTTTACCACCATTATCATATCTCAATATCTAAATAGAAAAATTAGATGTATTTTTAATAAAAGCTTTAAATTTTATAAATTTTTAAAATTCTTTAGATTTATTTATAATGAAATATGACCAAATCATTATAGTATAACCATAGATAAAAGTAACATCATACAAGGAACCATTAAGAAATACAACTTCAAAAGGTCATACAACATTACTATTAATTAATTATAAAAGGTGAGAGTAATTTACATCATGATTCTTGTGAAAGGGGTTAGTATGTTGCTTATCACATAAGCAACCTTAAAAAAATTTATGATGAGAAAGTATAGAAATAATTACAACAATAAGATTTTAAGAATACATATCATGTAGACTTCTAAAATCAATATGTGTTAATATTTCATGCTATAATTGATATTCATTCTTATTATACAGTGAAAGAAAACATACATAAGGAGAAAAATGTATAAATCTTTCTTTTAAACCCTTTCAACAATAAAGACCTAGATTGATTTAATGGATCGACTATATTTAAGTCATGTTACAATGAAATTATTATGAGTAAGTTGTCACCAAAATATAAAGTTATTATTATGTTTAAGTACATAGCAAACATCATTAATAAAAATATTTAAAAATTTTACCTTTTCTCATTTAATTGCTTTTAAAAATAAATTATCTCCTAAGTAAATCTTTTCAAATATATATTTATAAGTACATAAAATATTAGATAAATAAGTCATATGGTGTGATGCACTACTATCTAAAATCCACTCATTTTAAATAAATACAATAACATATAAAGTAATAACATTTGAATTTTGAGATTGATTATTATTTTGATTCTTCTGTTTATTTTGATTTAAAATTTTCCATTATTTTTTATAGTATTTATTATTAATTATAAAAATTCTTAAAAAGAACTATTTTTAAACTGAATTTAACATTATTTTATAGTAAAAAATTTTCAAGTATAAACACATAATAATTTTTCAACTTAGTGCTTAAAAAATAATAAAATTGTAAAATATTATGATAAAATCGGATGTCATAAGTCTCACAAAAATACACTAATATATATTTTTTTGAATAATAACCCTTTTAATGAGTTTTCATATTTTTTTTGTAAAATAAATTAAATCACAACTGCACATCAAATTAAGTATCTAACTAGACATAAAATAATGTAAAATTTTGAAATAAAATTACCATAAATTAGATGTCAAAAAAATTGCATTCATAACAACCACCTAGACACTATTATTAATAAAATAAAAAAATTAATAATTGGAGGTTTAAAAATATAAAATAGACCATGTATATGTATCTAAAAGTTTCCAAAACCTATGGATATGACATGACTACCATCGATAAAATATTCACTAGATTAAATGTCAAAATAAGGTCGACATGCCAAAAAATAGAATTAAAAATAAATTAAATTTGACTAGATTAAAAAATGAAAGGTTATTTTTAAGGGTTTTGAATACATTACCTTCCAAATTACAAGCTTTTATAAAAATTACAATCTTCAATTCATCTAGAAGTTTAGTTAAACATTAACCTGCACTAATTTATTTTTAACTCTTTTCTGGTTGATTTTAAAAATAATGTGTGTGTTTGAAAATGTACGTGCATGTGCATGTGTGCATGTCAAAACATTTATTATATTTTTTAAAAAAATACTTTTTGGGTAAAATAATTTTAAAATAAAAAGTAGGGACCATGCATTTTTACATAAAAATAAAGAATTAAATAAATAGAAAATTAAAAATAATTTGAAAAACTATGTAAAAATATTTTAAGCACACTCCAAGCAGATATATGACATTTTTGTAGATGCAGTAGTTCACATGATAGATTGAATAGTTCACCAAATTGCATAAAATTTTGCCATAGAGCATATCAAGCTTTCAAAATTAAATTTTGATTCCTAGAAACTATTGTTTAAATTTTTAGGTAGTACAAAGGTGTCACAGTGGAGATAAAAAAAATTAGGAGCTTGGAATGGCTTTCCTAGGGTTTAAAAACATGTAAGAGCCTTAAAACTTTACAGCAATGCACACAAAATCTTAAAACCCCAATTTTGAATCCACACAAAATATTTATTAATTTTTCCAATGTCACAAGGCCATACAATGACATTTATGACAAGAAAATATCTTTAAAAAATAGTGATTTGAAGCTTCAAGTAGGTGTTGTAGTGATTGCATACCAAAACGAGAATATTTGACCCATCAAGAGAGATCCAAGTACTAAATATTCAAAATCTTTTTTTTTTCCCCCTGCCTTAGTGTGATACAACCATGCCCAACTAAGATAAATATTCCAAATAAAACTTATGATTTCTTAAATAGAATTTTGGACATTTTGAATGAAAATTATAAGTAGAGATTTGAGTCCATGGTATCAATAGAAAAAGCAAAATATATTTCTAACATAATTACTTCCAAGGTTGTACACCATATTCATAGGCAAATCTACCCCACTTTATCTAATTTCATGATAAATTGATAGACAATATGTATATAGCAATACACATGATGAATTTAGGTATCAATTTAATAATTAAATTACATAATAGTGGACACAGATCAATGAACCAGTACACACATATTTACCATGGAAAAACTTCAAAGAAGTGAAAATATCCACTAATGTGATATTTATATATTTCAGAGACTAAATTACCCCAATACATAAACTCTTCCTTCTCACTTGTTAAAAAAACAGATCCATTTATCCCGATAAAAATAAATAATTAAAACATTAACTATTAAATAACCATAATAATATTATTTATTATCAAGAGGTTTTCATTTCATATTAATAAATAATATTTATATAATTAATTACCAATAAAAGTTAAGGGTTAATAATCAAGATCTAAACTTGAAATGAAAGTTAAAAAAATTGTATCTTTACAAGTTGGGATAAATGTATTGTAACATCCAATGCCCTAATTTGTACATACTTAGAGTGAGCCAAGTTACATGTAATGATAAAAAATGATGGTTATAATAAATTATTAAAATTGATACATTGATCAAGAATTTGTGGTAAACAATGAAACTAAATGGTCATAGACATTATAACTCTAAGCTTTGTTATGTAATCTTTTTATATTAAGTGTGAATAATATATAATCTCAACATATAATAAATAAAAATTTAAGTTCCATGTTGATGGTTTTTACAAAACTTATAAATTGATAGAGGGAAATAACAATATTACGAGATTATCATTTTCAGGCTTCAGCGCCTACCACTAGCTATGATATGAATGTTTTGCCTCCACCGCATAAACATGTGACCTATCTAGATAATGGTCTTGCGAAAAACGGTGGGCGGTCTTTGGATGATGTTAGTCCAATGGAAGGCTTAACGAAGGCAGTACCGCATACCTGTAGTAGGAAAGTAGTGAGATTTTTACAATCCAGTGATGTAATCATTCAGAGCCCTATAGCCTAGATGGATTCTACGATAGATCGTGATCATCCCCTAGGTGCGATTAAGGTCCTGGAAAAGGATATTTTTGTAGACAGTATGTATGGACTTGCAGGGACGCTCTTGGTTGTCCTAATCCTGATATGTTTGGATAATAATCCCCCTGGCAATAATTGGGGCAAGGCTTCTATGGCTGACGAGGATCCCTCTGATAAGTGTAAATCCAGTCTAGATAGTGCGTTAGCACTCCTAAAAAATTCTAAGCGCTCCACTAACAACGGATCCATAGATTTCTGCACATCTGATAAGGACTACAAAACCAATTTGAAGAAAATGGGAAGGCACCCCTTGATCGAGAAGACGGTTTTGTCCCGTCTGTGGGAAGCCTGCTCCAGGTTGCATTAAAGACTTCCATTGGTTGTGTTGTCGCTCGGTTTGAAATTGGTTTAACCGTTTTTTGGTGGCAAATGTCGTCGGTTGACGTGTAAAATTTTTATTTTTGAATTTGGGTTTGATGCTCTCGGGTGACTTGTCTTGTTACCGTTGATTTATGATCTAGTACGGTTTGACCGTTGGCGCTTCACTTGGGGTGCGGGGGAGCAGAGGGTTTGAGTCCCGTTAACGATCTCATTATGTGAAAGGTCTCAATCATTGAACATGTTTTAATGGTGGAACAACGAAATATTCAACTAGGTTTTAATAGTTGTATATATTTAATAATTATTTTATTTTTATTTAAAAATTAAATACATTTAATTATTTCTTTTTATAAAATGTATTATTATTAAGACATTGACTTTTGACAATAATATATTTATTTAATAATATATAAAACTTACAATTGAATATATTTTGAAACCATACAAGTCAAAAATATGTGTTTCACTATTCAAATAAAATGACATAACAAAAGAATTAGGTGTAAATATTCATTGATAAAATACTAATGTAAATATAAACTCATATATATATATATATATATATATATATATATATATATATATATATCTTTGTATAAAATGTATTCTTATTAAGACACTGACTTTTGACAATAATATATTTATCTAATAATATATAAAACTTAAAATTGAATATATTTTGAAACCATACAAGTCAAAAATATGTGTTTCACTATTCAAATAAAATGACATAACAAAAAAATTAGGTGTCAATATTCATTGATAAAGTACTAACGTAAATATAAATTCATATATATATATATATATATATATATATATATATATATATATATTCAGCGATTGGAACAAAGTGTGCAACATTTAAATTCTATTGAATATAAAATCATTCATTTCACCCCATGTTTTAACTCCTCCAATGCCACCTACTTCAACAACTATGCATAACTTTTGCATTAAACCCAGACCCTGGAAAAAATTAATGGTGTAAGGCTCACTATTTTTTTAAATGCATATACTTCAGACACAAATTTAAATATTACCTCCAAATTTTGTATATTCCTTGCAATTCTAAGAAAAACAATCAATTTTTTTTAAATATTACCTTTGAAATTTAAACATTCCCTCCAATTTGCTATAAATTTTATAAATACCTACAATGCATATGAGACTCCAACAGTTTCATTATAATCCCTTAGAATAATTATTTCATCGTAGCAAAGAGAATAGATTCTGAGTTATAAAGTATATACATACAACCACAACACAAAGTAGAAGAGGATTCATAGTTTGACAATAAAACAAGTTGGTAGGGAAGTGCAGTTTCAATCTATCCCAAGCTGGAAATAACAATCTATAATAATATGTTTTTCTCTGAAATAGATCTGACTCTATTTATTTCTAAATTTTCATCTTATATTTTAATATACACAATATTTATTAAATAAAATTGAAGTTTCATAGCAATTGGCCCTCTTAAAAACAAAATATTGCCACCAGTTAACATTATTTTTAAAGAGTCATCTTTCTGTATTACTCCATTTTTAAACAGCCAGGAAAAATTACGAACATAATTTTATTTTAAATGGAAGGGATAATTTATTTTTTATTTTTCAAAATTGTATAGAATAAATATATCTACTATGACTGTTAGCTCCATATGACTTTATCTTTACTATGACTGTTAGCTCCATATTCCACAAACTACCTAATTACAATGAGTCTCTATGAAGTTAAACGAATTGCTTTAGTGGACACTTTACCTTTAATAAAAACATTTTTTCTTGAATAATTTTGAACTTTAGTTTGTATCATTTATTTTGGTAAATCTTTACTCAAATACAATTTTATTATGGTGCACAAACATTTTAAGGATGATTTTTTAACAATTAAACATCCCACTAACCCCCACAACTGCCACACAATCCTATTGGCAAGACATACATTCCCTAAATATATACCCTATTGTTTTTCGTAGCTGGTGTGAATGTTGGCTTGAATTTCCATGTGGGACTATTGTGAATCAAATTATCATGTACAAATACAAAATGAGATAATGGAGAAACATAATAAATTAAATTGTCACATGAGACGATCAATACACACTATATTGTTCCATGGAAAGACATAGCTCATTAGTGTAGGATGACTTTGGACCCAAATTTTTCTTAGGTCAACTTGACTAATGACACGCTAACATACTGTCAACATGATGGGCAATTTATTTTTTAGGAATATAATCATTGACATAAACATGACTTTCAATACTGACACTCAATAACTGACCTTAAACATTACATTCCATAGGTTTTAACATACACTTCTTGTGAAGGGAAATTGAGTTGATTGGTACATAACTACTAATTTCAAGCTTACTTTTAACATAAGCACTCAATAATTAACCATAATTCTTACCCACCAAAGATCCATAATTTATTCAACTATTGGCTCAATAATAAATAAACTATTGTGAAACCATATTGTGAGCTATTATGAGTTATTGGGCCTGTGAAATACAACTCAATGTCTCCCTATAGATTTTTGTCATGTTGCTCTCATGGTATAGCTTTTGAGAGCTATCTCTACTCTTTGACAACAAGATTGGATACAAATTATATAATAAGCTATAGAAACTAGGACACATTAGGTAGTTCTTTTGTGGTTCAACTAGGACAAATTATTTTTCCATATTTCTTATTTTGTATAGAACTACCTATAATGATGTTATATATGTATGTATACATAATCCCAAATACAATACAATATTAATGTCTTGTCTGATTGTGGCAGGGCTTTGAGAGGAGTAGAAGGCCTGTAGGCATGGTGAGTATTGAAGTAATAATACTAATGACATCATGGTTTTCCAAGATATGATAATATTGATAATATAGTTAATAAGATCAATCTTCACTTTATAAAAAGTAAAACTTAACCCTTTAAAATCCATTTCCTAACCCCAAAATAACTAATAGCCAAACATGAAGAAACCATTCATAAATTATTAATACATATATTCTTATTTTAAAAAGCCTCTTTAACATACCCTCTTCACCCTATCCAAATTAAAGTAACCCTAACTACTTTATACCTTCACCCAAAATATGTCATAGAAAATCTAAAAGCTAATCATTTGAGGCTCATTTTACATTGATCTATGTTTCTTCCAAAACTCAATGTGGATAGGTAAGTGTGTAAACTGACCGGCTCTCTCAAAATAAGAACCCAACAGGTTTACACTATTATTGGCCATATGTCAAGACTATCGACTAGATTGCACACTAATAGATATATAAAAAAAAGTTTATTACTAAATTTTTATTGCTTAATGTTTCTCATTATAGAGAAAGATCCTAGAAGGTTTACACACTTACCTAGCCATAAGTCAAAACTATCAACTTTTATTTTGTTACTGAATGTTTATTATTAAATGTTTCTTATTGTAGATCAACATGGTATAAAATAGGAAATGGAAGAGGCCAATACATAAGTCACATATGGACCCCCAAATAAGGGGTGTGAAATTGGTTGATGTACCTAACTCTAATGAGGACAATGATGCAATGAAATGAATATAAGAAATTGTATTAAATCCACCTGAAGAGCCTCAGCCCAATCCATCAAAAAATATTGAGTATAATGTTAAAATTAATGGACATAATGATGGTACATCAAAAAAGTTTCCTTCATAAAAGAGTAGATAGACAATAACACGAAATAAGCAATAAGGGATGTGGATGAAAATGGACTATCCATAAGGACTACTATAGCCAATGGGGTATCCTTACAAGTACATTGATAACCTAGTTCTGGGGTCTCATAACAACTAAAAACAAGGGACCAACAACCATTCTAACAGATGAAGAAGAGATGGAAATTTTGCAATGGTGTAAAGACATGGAATATATGGGTCATGAGCTAGAAATTATAGCACTAAAGGCTCAAGTATCACACATATGTGAAAAAAGGCCTACTCATTTCAAGGATAGTTTTCCTAGTAGATCTTGGTGAGAAGGGCTCAAAAATAGGCATCCAGATCTATCCTTCGGGACTGTAGATGGCATATATCATGACAAAGTAGTTAGGCTTAAGCCAAGTATAATTGTAACATTGTATGACACCCTGAAGAGTATGTATAAAACAAAGAAATATAGACCACAAAAGTTATGGAGTTACACTAAAATAAGAGTCCAAGCTAATAAAAATTGTAGGATGAGGGTCCTTGTAAAGACAAGCAACAAGACTATGCCACACATTCTTCTAAAAAGTAGAGAGTAGATTACCATTCTTTGTTGTGTTAATGATGTAGGGAAGACAATATTAGGTTTTATCTTTTAAAAGCAAAAAGGTAGTTAGAAAAATACATTATAAACTATGAATCTGGTGTATGCATGGCAACCTAGCCACACACATAGCTTATTTCTTAATTGGTTACACCACTTTGAAAGATCACTTACATGTGGTGTCTCACCATTAAAAATACATATTCTTATTTTTGATGGCCATGGTATCCATGTGGCTTATGACACAATCCATGAAGCAAGAGCACTAGGAATATATATGATCACTCTACCTGCCCACACTAGGCACAAGTTGTAACCACTAAATTTCAGTGTGTTTTCACCCTTCAAAACCTACTTTAAAGATGATAGATTCAAATAGATGTCCAAGAAACACAACTTAGAAATAAGGAGATATGAATTTGTAACACTTAGTAGTAAGGCTTTCAAAATAGCTTTGATTCCATCCAATATTAAATCTAGATTTAGAAGAACTAGTATTTGGCCTCTCAATTGAGATGTACTTACCAATGACATGCACCCTAGTGATGCATTTAGTGTCCAGCAAGAAGAGGAAGAAATATCTGTGGAAAATATACTTTCACTAGCTAGATATGGAAGGGAATAAATCCATCAAATATAGTGAGCAATTAAAACATTGAACAATCAAAAAGGACTAATCAAAATCAGCAAGTAGAGGAAATGGCAGGGGATCCAAAAATCCAACTAGAGTAATCAAAAAACATCCACATCTTATTGCATTCAATTTTTATGAAGAACATAAGGAAATAGTGGTGAAAAACATACTTACAATGGTTGGATATGGAAGAGAATAAATCCATCAAATTCAACAAGAAATTAAAAAAATTGAGTAATCAAGTAGGCCTGATAAAAATGAATTTGCAGGGCAAGTAATAGCAGATCTGAAAATGCAGTGAGTGAAATTAAATATACATCCACAAGTTTAAGAATAAAATAGCACACCAAGTCATGTGAACCAAACACAAGAAGATATAACAGTTGATGATGGGTTGAGCTTTCCAACACAAGTTAGTCAACCACAATGGGTAAAAGATTAAACTCCAGACATGGGGATTGCCCTTGATGTCTTGAATGATGATGTATAGATTTCTATGACATTGCCTTCTCCTACCATTCCATGTGGAAAAGGTCACTACTATGTATAATTGGAAGAATGCCATCTTAAAGCTACAAATTTGGAACCATTAGAAAATTATATAGAAGACCCAAATGAATAAACCAACAATGAAGAATTGGAAAAACAAGTGAGTGGGTCATTAGGTAATTTCCTAAAGCTACAAATTGATAGGGTTGTTTAGAGAGTGGTTTTATCATGCAATCAAAATGTTATTTTCTTCAACATGCACATTCAATGTTCCCTGCACACCTGCAAAGGAGGACACAAAAATGCTCACTTTAACAGAAAGTAGTGAGAAACCACACAATCTTGAAGAAGAGTTCTAATTTATATTTGTTTAATCATGTCATAGAAATTTTTTTTGGAATAAATGGTTTGATAATATCATAGTAATAATAGGTATTAAGAATTTTAAAAGATGTAATACTTGTTGTCTAATATATTTTGTAACTTTTATGTTCTATGAATACAAAACTTACCCAAAATTAATTTATATCAATGTATACATATACATGTATGTTTATATGTATACATTGATATAAATTAAGTTTGGGTAAGTTTTGTATTCATAGAACTTAAAAGCTACAAAATATATACACACATGTATGTATGTTGGTTATATATGTATGTGTATGTATGTTTAAACATACATACACATACACATATAAATACACATATACATATATACATACACATATACACATAAATATATTCACATACACATATAGACATACACATACATATATTCACATTCACATATAGACATACACATACATATACACATAAAGAGCACATACATATATAAGCACATGTAAGTGTGTATGTTATATATGTATACACATGTTTATTTAAACATGCATTCAAGCCTGGTATGTTTGTTTCTCACTCACACACACACACACACACACACACACACACACACACACACACACACACACACACACACACACACACACACAAAGACATATACACATAGATAAACACACATATTTAACATATACATACACATTGAGGGCATGTAACTAATTTGTGTCTATGGATGCATGTCTTATTTTTATATATTAACAAACTAAATTTGATATACATGCATAACTCAAATTACAGGTAAAAATGAAAAACATAGTTCACTGCCTTAGTGAGGTTAGAAAAAACCTCACCATAGAACCGTGATACATTAGGTCCTCCTTGCTTCCCTTCATTTCTTGCAAACAATTCGATGGCATTCATAAAAGAAAAGTATTATTCAAGCATAAAAAAATTATTTGAGCATAGAAATACTATTCAAAGTTTTTAATTTAAAGTGTCATTGATTCAAAGAATAACATAATGAACTGAAGGAGAAAAAAAAATTCCCAATAATATATTGTGTTTAAAACACAAGAGATAATTCCACTCAACCCTTCAAATATGTCCACTCTTTTCCTTGTATTTCCCTTCTTTTAAATATGTATATTCACTCCACTTTCCATCCTTCAAAATCAATGATGGTCAGAGGTTATCAACTTTTATTATAGATGTATCACCTTCCCCTATACAAGTATAAAATCATATAAGTAAATGGATTTCCATACTTCTTACAACATACCAACAAGTATCTCATATTTTTTGAGTTCCAAGCCACCTAATCTTATTCTAATTTTATATAAGAACTACATTATCAAGTCATTTTCATACATCAATTTGATTTCATTCACACATATCAAACTTCCCATCTATACATTTTGAGTTTCCTAATAGTTATCTTAAAAGTGTGATATGAATTCACTAACTGTTTAATAAAATAAACTTTAGAAGAACCCATTCATGATTTAAGAGATGAATAAATTTAATTCTTGTTAATCAAACAGGAAATGTATAGGACTACTTATGAAATCTAAATAATATGCACACAAATAACTAAAACTATTGCATAATGTAGATCTAAGATATAGCAATAAGAAAAAAACAATAGGATTTTTAATATACCTAAAAATAATAACTAAAAGAATGGAAAAAAATGAACAAGTAATGAAAATGAAATAGAATTAAATAGTGATGAAAATAGACACACCTAGACACTATTATGGAAAGTTAGAGTTGGAAATAGGATCTAGAAGCTATATGGAATGGAACCCTACCATTTAGACATATTTTTTTATTCCATTAAATCTTAGACTAACATTATTTTGAAATAAAATTAAAAAATTTATCCAAACATCTAAGAAGTAATTCTAGGACCCTTACCATGTAAACAATTATAAACACAAATCAAGAAACAAACACTAGATAATTTTAGTGATGCCCCAATGAGAAGAAAAAATATTATACTAATAATAACCAAAAAATATAAAATAGATAACAAAATGTGAACTAACACATTCTCCTTAAATAGATATTCAACTATGAGGATATCAACATAAATTCTAAATTAATGAAAGATCTTTATGTAGTTGAAATGAAGGCAAGAAAGAGTTTTTACCGTTTAGTCTCTTTAATCTATGTTATGTTCCTTTTGTAACAAGAAGGATATTAAGTGGTTACTAATATAAATATTTGGTCTTATTTGAACATAAATATTTCCTTGTCAGGTTAAAAGAAAGATAGTCAAGTTTGATCATTCCCTAGTAATAGCTATCAATTGGAAGTAAATAAATTTATATTCCCATTTCAGTTGCAGACATATCATAGCATAAACACTAATTTAAAATGATTTGTTTGTGAGGGTCATAATAATTGTATATCCTTCTTGTTAGACTTATTTTTTCCCTATTTCTATCAGGATAGACATTTCATCTTAGTAGCTAAAGTAATTTTCTATCAGTATGTGGATTTTAATAAGGTGCCGTATTTTTTGTCAAATTAGGGAACCTAGTGGGCAGAGCTTGCATTGCAATTGGGATTTGAGTTTATCCATTATAGCTTTGAGGCATGTAGGAATCATTCAATTTAATTTTTTTTAAACTCCTAATTTTACCTAGATGGAGTCATATATGCAACCTAACCTGCATAGGGTAGTCAGTGAAATTTTTTAACTCCTTACTTGAACATTAGATCCCCTGTTAGACCTCAGTAGAAAAAAACTAAAATTAAAAGATTGTTGCACCATTATTATATAAAAAACACAAAAAATAGACTTCCATTAAAGCACCATTATTATTCTCATTAAGCAGCTACTAGGAACTTTCCCCTACTATATCTGCCTATAATATTTAGTGGAATAAGATGCAATTGGTCCCCCTGGATGCTAAGATTACAATGAATGCAACTGATGATACTTTAATGGAAAGTTATTTTAAAGGGTTGTCCTATGTGAAGAACAATGGAAGCTATGGATCTGTTGAGGTGTATGTGGACACATATTTCCATTTTCTCAAGGAGGATTGCTTTTAGGGTTTGAAAAATGTATATCTAATCTAAGGAAGGACAAATGAGACTGAAGGGACATGAGGCTTTAGCCAAATGGGCTGGATATAAGAATCCATTTTAGTACAAGCCATTCAGGTGTAACCATAGCAGTGGAAATGGAAAGGGTTTATAGCAGTAAGCATCCTATGGGAGGAAACCTCCTTTGTTGTTTGATGATGGGGGAAACCTCCTTTATATTTTGTGTAATAATTTTCATGATTTTTCTCTACATACTTTCTATTTTTAGATTTTATGGCTCTCTACCTTATATGGAATCTCTTCACACCACATGAACCTTAAAAATATTCAAAGAAGAAGAGGTAGGAAGGAAGAAGGAAGAAGGTCTATATTAATACTTATAGTGGAACTCTTCTAGCCAATGATCGATGTTTTTGAAATTTTGATTCTTGGTTATATTGTAGACCAAAAAAATCCCTACTATACCCCTATAATATGTAAACATGATGTCTCTAATGAATTCTTGGCTATTAGAATCCTAAATATGCATGAGTTCAAGCATAATGCCTTCTCCACAATATCATGCTATTCATAGAATGAAATGTGTAACAAAAAAAACCTATGTTGGTATTTTGGGAGATTTGGTAGTGCTTGGGGAAGTGCATGGTGGCTGCTTATCAACCCCAAATGAGCCCTAAAATGATTATATTTTAGGGTCCTTGAGTTATATTTGGGTGAATGTAAAAATTAAATAGGGTTAATTTCATTTGCGTCCAGTGAGGAGAGTATGTTAAAAGGGCTTTTTAAAATATGAATACATGTAATATTATTTTGTAAATGTTTTTTTCATGTTCAGTTATTAGTGCTTTTGGGATTATAAAATTGTATTTTCAAGGTTATGTTTTGATCATAGGTTTAAAACATGTGCTTTACAAACTCTCATGATAAAAATATTAATATCATAAAATGTATAATGTGTTAGATGTTAAAAGCTTAGTTATAAGTAGCTAAGATGATTTATTAAAATGGGTAAATTTTTTGAAGTCTAATGTGATGTTATAACACCTTAATTCAATGTCCAAAGTTAGGGTGCATGGCTACTGGGACCTTTCCCCTGTATTATCTCCTCTTACTTTGATCTCGCCTTTTGCTTCTATTCTGGTCTAATTCAGTATTTGGGTTTTGCACTAGTTCTTTTCTGTACAAATTATCCATTAATTTTTATCATAAATGAACTTTGTGTCCCTTTTGTATGCTTGGATGTTGTTGGTTATATTTTTAATGTCTTTTTGGGAAACTAGGCCCCTTATATCTAGGGATGGGATCTAGTGTTAGTATTTGTTGTGTATTTATTTTGATTTTTTTTTGTATTGATTATTGGAGATATAGATATTTTATTATGTTTAGGGTGGGATTCCACACTAATCTCAAAAGATGATTTTATAGTAATCAAAAAAATTATACACATGAAAGACAAATGGAAGATGAAAAACTTTCAATAAATAAAGTAAATAATTTTTTTGGAGAGAAAAGACAACTCTAAAATATGAAAAAGACTTTAAATTCATCTTTGGAGTATCTACACAAAATCTATTATTTATAATTGAAATGAATGCATAATTTGGAAAAAATGTTTTGATCTCCAACCCAATATAATAAAATATGTAAGTTATATTTCTACACATATAAGTTTTAATGAAGTGTTTCTAAATATGTAAAAAAAATGAATAATCTATTCTTAAACCTTTAACATATAAAGTTTTAAAATTAGTATATATAACTCAATTAAAAATGGAAAAAGGAACATACAAAATGGAAAATGTTAGAATAAGTTAGTATGAAAAAAACTATTGTGTTCATTTTTAGTATTGGTTTTGTAAAAACAAGAGATCACAAAAAATATATTTTATATAATTTACAAAAATTGGATTGATTGTAAATTAAAATTCATTTTTTATTTTATCTAATCTAAGTATTTTTTCATAATTATTATTATTACTCTTTAATTTATGGAAAAGAGAGACCGAGTGATAAAATAAAAAGAATAGAAACATAGACTATTAAATACATTCTACTAGATAAAGATTAACAAGATTTTTAAATAATAACATATTTTTGAATTGATTTTATTTACTTGTATATTGAATCTGAGATATATTTATTCGTAAAAGAATTAAATAAGTGTATAATTAATTCTACATAAAATCTCAAATTTTTAACTTTGTTCGTTATTATTTTCTATACAATTAACATTGAGAGTCAATATTGAGAATATTATGAATAAAGTGTTTGATGATGTAATTATTCTTAGAATGACTCTAACTCATTGTTATTATCTTTATCTAAATGATTTAATAAATTTTTTATTGTGTAGTAAACTTTTTGGTATTTAGTATTTAAATAAATAATAAAAATAAAATATTTGACGATGTAATTATTGTTGAAATGATTTTAATTTAATTTAATTATTTGTATATAAATAATTTAATAAATTTTATATTGTGCAATTAATTTATTGATATATAGTATTTGATTTGTCTTATTATTTGGTTTAATACATAGATTGGAGTATATGGGTATGTGCACGGAGTTGGGGAATAATTATGTGGACAGACACTATAACACATACATGTTATTCACATAATGCATATATATTATCTGAATAATGCTGAACTTATCAAAATTATGGTTTTTTATTTTCCCAACCATAACCTACATATGTTATCTTGTAATGTATATGCATTATAACATAATGTGTATGTTGTTGTCACTTGAAAATGCACCCTATGAGGAGATGGGACTAACATCTCCTCATTTCAAGTGGCACCATGGAAACACTCCAGGGCTATGGTTATCCTTATCATGGAGTGAATCTTTATATTAGGGGATATCTCCGCTTGATGTACCATTTGAGCTCATGTTCCTACTTCTAACAACTCTTGGGGTGAAAAAGGGTTAGGACAATTGAAAATAAATATATCCTACTAAAGGTAATGCACCAAATATTTTTGATGACATCCAACCAACTTATATTGAACACTTAAAACCAATGAAAACAACTAGACATACACTTTCCCAAATCTATGTCTTCTTGCATCAATACTACATTGTGGGGTTCTAGATGATATGTAAGGTTAGGAGAAATAGACAAGAGGTCTTAGGTGAAAATGATGAAAATATTACTCTCTTCAACCAAAAACATATATTGGACACTTCACATGCCCTTCAAGAAAAGACTAAAAATAGGTGCAAGAATGATAGACAAAGATAAGGAATCCATAGTTTTCACTAAGTAAAATCCACATTCAATTATAACACACTATGAACCAATATGATAGAGCTAAAAACTTAGTAATTTTATTTATTTTAATGTTTAAAATTGAGAAACACTTTTCCATACTTTGGTGGAGCACCCAAACAATGCCAAAATGGCCAACTCTTATAGAGCTTGAGATAAGGAGAGAGAGAGAAAGAAGTCCAAGGATCTATTAGAAATATGTCAAGCTAATAATTTCAGTTAAAATTTCATGTGGAAGATATGTGGGTCGATATACTCCAATTCATAATGAATAATTATTCAAGATAGGTCATAAAGATGGTGAAAAGTGGCACAAAATTGCCTTTTTGACATAAAAAAAATACTCACCTGAGTTGCATTTTAAAACTCCTATTTTATATGAAAAACTTGAAGTATGATGATTGTGAAGGATATGATGGGTTATAAAAAATATCAATCATGTATTTTTTTGGTCTCTGATCATTCCTACTATTGTGGACATGCACAATCATCTCAAGCAGTTTTCAAAAGACCCCTTTCCATGCACCCTTACCACTTGGAACTCTAAAACTTATAAACCTCCAAAAAAATTAATTAAAATGGGGAATTAAACCTTTAAAATTCTTACATACCATAATTATTTAGATAAATCTTTTAAAATTCCCCCATAACCACTTTTCATCACTTTCCCAAGTGTTCATAATTTTGGCTTACTAGACTGGTTGAAAGTGTGAGTCTAGTTAGGACACTTAGTGTCTGATTCAAAAGATGAGATTAATTTTTGGATTTATATAAATTTTATATATTCCTTATAAAACATTTTTCATCCTCTAACTTCTCCTGTATCTTTTATAACAATCAAAATGGCCAAAACAAACCTATTTTTACCATGTTACATAGAATTACGTTAAAAAAGTACATGTATGAAATCCTATTGGATTAATATACAATTTTTATTTTATAACCCTTGTCCAATTAATACATTTTATTTCATTTCGATCTTGATTTCCATCATCAGGTCAGGAATTAAGGTTTGTAAGAGTTTTTGAGTGATTCAGGCTCTTGACGTTTGTTCATAAAGAACGTATGTTATATTCCATTATAAATTCCAATAATGGATTCATATGGATCCTCCATAACTCCTATAAACATCTACATATCCCATGAAAGTTCCTATAAATTTTTTGAGATCTTAAAATTGGCATTCAAGTTATTTTCAAACATCTTGGTAAGGTTTGAGCACCTCCGAAGCCAAGAATAGATCCTTGATGAATTACACTAAAAAATAAAAGTTTATAAATATATAAATATGGCCTAACAACATTTTTAAATACTTTTTATAGATAATCAAGACCCAAAAATGTAATTCATGACTATTTTAGAGGAAGGATCATGCCTTGTCAAACAGCTTGTCTACCCTTTGTGAACCAATAGATGATATTAATCTATTTAAATGGAATATTGGAGCATAAAAAAATAATATTTTAACCTTAAATAATCAATAAAATAATTAAAAGTCCCTGGGAAGTTTGGAATTTGAGTTGATACCTTTCTTGGTATTGCGAAAGCATGTTTTCCCACTAAACCTTCATGCAAAGCTCCTTGTGTGGACCAAACCATTAAGGTCTAGACCTTATAGTTTGGTTTTATAGGTCTTAATAATTTTATCCAAGCTTTATTCATCTACTTTAGTGGCCAAACATAGTACAATCCCCTCATTTTCAATATTTCTCAAAACTTATCCCTTTCTTACATGCATGGACTGAGGTAGGTTTGAGATAAAATAGTGGGTATCAGGCCTATTTTTACATGAAATTTAAATGTTTTAGGATCTATAGGAGGTAATTATTATCATTTTTTTCAAATTTTTTCATTATATTTCAACTATAGGTGATGAAACTAACTCAATCTTCCCCAAAAAGGCCATAAAAAACCCTGTTCTTTGCATGATTTCACCCAAACTAACCCATACCTCCTATTTTCATGAATTATCCATGATTTAGGGATTTTTAAATGTGTTTATCATATCCAAGTAAATATTTTAGATATTTTGTAACCTCTGGAAGACTTTTTTGTACTTGGAAACCTCCTTTATCCCTTTGAAACAAGGCCTAGACATGCTAACTATATGGACTGAGACAAGTAGGCCTATGTGGAGAGATGTCTTGGGTGGTTTGAGAATGTTTCAAACATGTAATATATTTTATTTTATCATGATTATTTTCTATCACATTGTTTTGAAATTCATATTCCCTTCTTATCATCAAATTCCCACATACTCTTTCCTTGCTTATGACCCTACTTGACTAAGACAGTGAGTAGTGGACTTTCTCCTCATTCTAGGTGCCTTCCCTTAGAGAATTGGAAAAGTTTAAATAAATTACATATTACCTCTTGAATAAATTTTTAATTTTAATGTGATCCATCTTTCAAACATAGTATTTTTATGCTTTTAGACCTTTCAATAACTCATTGTCCTCTTGGACTTAGACAATCCTTAAGGCCCTACCTATAGGCACACTTTAACATGAATTTAGCCCCAAAATCTATGTAATTCATGGTTTTAATTTCATATTAAATTATCACCATCATTTAATTTTCTTATATGAATTATTTGAGCTTAATAGTCCTACCTTACCTCTGACTGAGATAACTTCCAATTCTATGCTCTAGGTGCCTATTTTGCCATGGCTGTAGGTTATCATGAGCTTGTTTTGGAATTAAAGACACTATACAAACATATAAACCATGTTAAAAACCCCAAATATGTTTCCATATTATCATTTTCCAAGTTTTAATTCACTCTTTACATTAGGTCCACCCTCCATTATCAAGACTAGGCCTATGCCCATTTGGACTAAGACAGTTCCCTAAAACCTTGGCTATAGGTCATGATTTGAGTTTTTTTTGATGCCTTAGGTCCTCTTATTCAAATTTACTAGGTAATAATACTCCCCATGATTTTATATTGCCTATAAATCCTTCAAACCCATAATTCCATGTTTAGGTCCTTAACTAGTACTCCTCTACCCTCTACTGTCACAGTCATGGTTTGTCATGCCTATAGGTGTATCTTGACAAGAATTAAACCTAGTTCATGTTTTATAAGAGTTATTAATTATTTATTTGAGTTTACTTATCACTTATGGTAATTTTATCTTCCTTAAGAACTCAAACAAAGGTCTAAATTCCAACTTTCACCTGACTGCCTGTATAACTTTGACTATGTTTTTTGATTTTAGGCTGCCTATAGGTCTATTGGAATTATTTTAGGTCATGTTATTAGTAACAGTGGGATAACTCATTAGTAGAGAGCCATCAATCATATTCTACGAATGGATCCTACACTAGGCCTGAGGCTAGTTTGAAAACAATGGGCTTGTTTAGCTAAGATATTCCTTTGGTGTCCCATACCATATTAGTAATCTTAGTTGTAGGTCTTTGATAAGCTTTAGGATTTACAGGAAATTCATCTATATGGAATGCGTTATAGGTACTATATTCTCTAATACATTTTTTAATGATAGAAATAGTTGGAAATTTCTAGTGGAGACATGCAGAGGTAGAGGCCAAGTTGTCTAGGTCAATATAATTAGCTTCTAAGCCTAATTCAATGGCATTTCCTTTATCAAATTTTTATGCATCTGATATGGGCATATGAAACTCATATTTTTACCTTTTATACTCAATGTCATGGCATTTACAATACTGATACGAATGAATATTAGTATGTATAGTCACTTCAATTCCTTAGTGTGTATATTTTTTTAACCGATTCAATGTAGAAGGTATAGCCTTGATTTCATGAATCCAGGGTTAGTTTAATAATAGATTGTAAGATAGCTCCAAATCGAAAACATGACTCATAGTGTCATGGGTTAATGGGCCAATGACAACTCTGAAGCTAATGGTTCCCTGAGACTCACATTATTTATTATCATATTTCTTGATAATGATGGTTTCTAGATGCAAGTCAGCTAATGTATATTCATGATGTTTGACCATCCTTAAAGACATGATATTAAGACCCAAACCATTTTCTTTAAATGACATTGTTAACCCTATGTTTTTTATACCAACTTCAATATACAACCAATTATTGTGCACAAGAACTAGAGAAAACATATCACTTTGGTCAAAAGTGATACATTGGATAGGGGCCAAAGTGTCCTACCATGGCTTGGAATTTATCTGAGTGATATCATCTAACATAAGGGATTGATTTAGATACTCATTAAAGATATCTATATGGATGGTAGACGTGCACAAAAAATCCATAATGGATATGTGTACAAGTGTCTTATTTAATTATTCCACAATATCATAGGCTTTTCCTTGAGTCTTATTAGTTGGTTTATTTTTAATAGGCATGGAAGGATGAATAGGTTAGTTTTAGTATTTGGTTATAATTATCTAATGGTGACCCTAGATAATTAAGTTACGATTTCATAATCTTGACTTGGCACTTGGATTTGGTAGTTATATGGGTAGGTAAGGAAGCTTTAAATGGTGTGGTACCTACTTATCAACATGGCTTATAGAAGGATAACCAACATTAGGAGGTTGGTTGGCATTATTTGGAAAATAGGCATTATTAAATGAAATTCTAGGTCTATTGGAATTTGGTCTATGGTTGATAGTGATGGTGACAACATGACCACCTAAAACATGTCCTACAACATTCTTGTAGGTATAAGTAATGGCATGATGACCTCCTTAGTTGGATTGGTCATTTATCCCTTGGTTCTAACCATTCTACTATTGTTATTCTGGTTGGCATTGTTGTTGTTGATTCTATGGTGGAGTTCTTTGTTGTTATTTGTGTTTCTAGTACTCTTGGTGGTTGTTGTTATGGTTATGATAAATAAATATATTCTAGTATATATCAAAGCTATGATTGTTCATAGGAGCATGTGTATCTCTTTATATCTCTCTATTCTCCAACATGTTCTTAATCATATGTCTAATTTGGATACACCATCTTATGGAATGTCCTCGTACATGATGGTACTCAAAAAATTCATTTTATTTGTACCAATCATGAAAAGGAGTATCTTCAGGATATAACTTTAGTATAGGCTAACTAATCATATTATCTTGAACTAATATTTGAAACAAAAACTCAATGGGCTCACCAAGGTCACTTAATTTATCAGAAATAGGTGGTCTTCTCCTTGGAGGATGGGCTTGTAATTGGTTTTGATTTTATGGCCACTAGTTTTATAGAGGTATTGGTTAAATATATGGAGGAAGTGGTTGTCGAGTGGGTGGAGGTATATAAATAGCTGGTGTTTGTACTATCTAAACATGGTGTGATTCATTAACCCCATTGATAAAAACATTCTTATTATAATTTTAGGATTTAGGTCTTTTGTTGTTGGCTTGAGGTGGCATTAAAGCAAGTATTTGAGTTTGGTTCTAATTGGAAGAGAATAACATGATTATAACTTTTCTAAAAAGGGATTATAAACATGTATTCATTTTGATATGACCTCTTTGAATGTATGAGCACATTTCAACTAAATATTGCAGGATATATCAATGTGTAAGCTCCTTGTAAATATTGTAGCTAAATTTTTATCTTATAGATTATGTGTAAATTAGCTAGTTAGGGCTATCCAATGTTGCAAGTATGTAATGAATCTTTCACTAGTCTTCTATTTGTCTTAGCCTAGATCGATAATAGTAATATCATACTCAATATTGTATGAAAAGTGATGTATAAACTTATCTAAGATATCATTGAAGTTAGGCACATAGTTATTCATAATCTTAACAACTATTCCAAGGCTTATCCAGTTAGACTCCTTGGGAAGAGTATAAGAAAGTATATATTATTATAAGCCACCAAACAGAAGGAAATAAATAATTCTTTCAAATATTCTCTAAGGTCACCTTTGCCTTTGAATTTGTCAAATTTAGGTGACTCATAACCTCGTGGAAATGATATATGTAGATATTCAATGTTAAATGGATAAGATTATATCTCATCCAGCTTGAATTTATTGATTTATTTTCTAACCTATATCTCTTGAATTGCATCCTTCATAAGTTATAACTCTTAAGCTAGGAAATTAGGAGTGGCCTATTATTATGGGGGTTGTACGATCAAAGGTGGATTACTTTGACCAAGGTAGGTATATTTTTGGATAATAGTTGAATTGGATGCATAACCAAGTATGTGTATATGTGAATTAGGGTTATAATGTGGGTACATAATACAATTTTGTTGAAGCACAATGTAGTTCAAGTTGGATACATAACCTTGGCTAGTGAGCTATGGCTAAGGTAATGACATTTGGCCTTGTGGAATGTGTTGGTATTGATGGGCTTGGGAGGGAACATTTTATCTACTTGTTGAATTATGTTGGATATAGGGGATATGTTGCTGACTAGATCCCTATTTTTTGAGGTGTTGGTAGTTGGGTCCTTTTTGTACATGTGATACCCCATGGGTGAAATCTAGTTATTGTTGAGCACATGGTACCTACTATGCATAAGAGCCTTCTTGTTGGGTAAACACATCTTATTGCATTAGTACTTGTTAAAATAACACTTGTTGATTCATCATATGTTACTTATTTGATAACTATTAGGGTTTTGGCATTTGTTTATTGAACAAGTATTGTTGACTAACTGACACTTTATGACCAATAGGAATACATTATTAGTTAGGCAACATCTATGATTTAGAAGGTATGTTTATCTATATTTGTTGTGGTAGAACATTCATTATCACCTATTGAGGTGGAGTAGTGTTTTTCACTTGTAGTGGTAATTTGGTATGTTATTGACATGTTTCCCCCTATTAAACATTTAAGGAAGTAGGTTGTTGGCAAGTGGAGGTTACTTGTTGATTTTTGGAAATAGGTGTACCTATCCCTTGTTTTTATAATCCACTCATGTCATTATTTATAGTAACATATTGGGTATTGCTTGGTGGTAAATTAGACCCACTTTGGTTTAAATTAGATTGCACTTATGTGTTATTCATAATGTTTTGAGTGGTATCTTCTTTTTGATCAATATTATCTTCTATCAAAATATGGATACTATACATATCACCAACCAACTTGTTCTGGATAAATAGGACTATGTTTTGACTTGGATAACCTCAAGGATCTATTTATTGCCCTATTGAAGAAGTTATATCAATAAGTGTCATGTTAGAATAACCCTTGTATTGAGGTTATGAGATAGATTGAGATAGCTTTGGTATGCTTGCTGAACTTGTTCCATTTGTTCGTCTATAATACCCTTTCCTTTTAAAAGCATATATTGGTATTTTTAGGTCATTTGGACCAAATATTGGCTATAACTATAGATACCTATTCAAATGGTTGAATTTCTAGCACATTTCTAGTCATTCTGATCAAACTACTCAAACTTTATTATGGGAAGTTTGGTAGAAAAATGGTCCGTAATTTCATAAATCTAACTATCACTTCATCTTTGTTTTCTAAAAAATGACATTAAAATAAGTATGAATCTTAGCTACTTTGGGTTGGCATCGTAACATAATATAGATTTTATTTCTAGTTTTGTTCAATGTTAGGCATCATTTAAGTAAGGTATTACTGCATTTTCTCTAGTTCTTTCCATGGTCAAGTAGGCATAGCTACCAACTACTTAACTAAATGGTCATGCCTTTCTTCAATGTATAAGATGTTAAAATATGGATAGGGATCCATCTCATAAGTAATGTTGCCATACAACTCTTTAGCAAAAAGGTCATTAGTCATAAAATTTACATAGCTAGGATTATACATGGTCTCGCTACATGTGTGATGAGGCAAGTTTATATCCATGGATAGGTCACATGAGAAATAAAATATCTCAAGGTAATGACAATTTGAGATCTAAAAAGGACTTTAACTCTATAAAAAAGACACAGAGGGGAAAACAAGTAAACTAGGCAAAGGTAGGATGAAACAAATGTGAAAATGATATAACAAAATGATATTTATTTACCCAAAGTTAGCTATACTCAACAATAAAATTAACACAAAGGCTCAAAATTATTTATGGCTAATGTATTAATTTTCCCACAATCAGTCATAAGAGTGTCTAGATAAAGTAGAATAATCTAAAAATAAGTTTAAGAGACAGCAATGATTTGCCCCAAGGTGGTTATAACCTTACTAAAACAAGGTTAGACTCAAAAATGCAAAATTCAAAGAAGAACTAACAAATAAACTACACAAAGGAAATTAGCTTGAGCTAGACTTGGTAATTGGCTTACTTAAGACTCAATGTTTAAATCATGAAAATTATTAGAGAAATGAAACTAAGACATTCAAAACAATTGGCATAACAAACTTCAAAAAAATTACATGTTAACCACTTGGATCAAAAGGATGCTCTAAATAAGGAACAAAAGAAACAACAATCGTTAGGTCTAGGCAAGGGTCATGTTAGATAAAATAGAAAATCAACTCAAGTACCATATTCCAAATATAAAAGGTAGAAAACCTAAGTCCAAATTAGATAAGGTTTTGATGGTAACCTAATTAGTTTAGGATTTCCACTTCAAAAGGTTGAGTTCTAAATTTAATGTAAAAAGACTCAAATGTTCTAATGTAAAGGGCTAGACCAAAATGGGTAGAGTAATCATATAATTGAAACAAGATATGTATAATAAAAGCTTAGAACTTGGTTTCAAAGGTGACAAGAGATTGGAACAAATATGGTAGGTTATGATGCTCCTTCGAATAAATGATATGGTAAATGGTTTTGGATTACAATATCCAAGGAAAAAGTTTGAGATGAAATGGGCATGATAATGATGCCCCATTTAATTAAGAGAAAAAGAAAAGGGTTTTAGAATAAATTTATAATACATAAAGTGTGACACAAATGGACAAATTATCACCTCTTAAGTTAAAGGGGTGTATAAGCAGCGTGATTGTTTTAGACTTGTTTTGACATGACAATAGAAAAAATAGTTTTAGTCTAAAAACACACATGTAAATCAAATAAAATATAATTAGTGCTCATATCCATCCTATATCCTATAAATAACATAAGTGTGCTTAGCTTCAGCCAATATACCAATGCTTATGAGGAATTAAGTGTTAATCCAAAAAATAGTGTATAGGTGTAGGTTGATTTTTTATGCACCTTATATCTCTCAAGAATTTATATCTAGAACAAACTTAAAGTGAGAAACATATGGAATTTGGCATAAAATTCTATAGAAAGTGGGGATTTATCTAAAATATATAAGTTTCATGTGTACTAGTTGGTTCTAAGTGTGGATAACATAAGGGGTGAAATCACATCAATTGGGTTCATGCCATCTAACTTAATATGAAAGGGTCTATTCCTTTGCATAATGACTCCATCCTTGTACTTATTATTAGAGTCTAATGTTTAGCTAGACTTGACTTAGATTTTCATTAGGATTGGAGAGACTAGCTTCTCAGCGCTTTGACAATCCTAATATCATGTACCATAATTTTTATACCTTTTTGTATATAAAAGTTGATATGATGATGGAAGATGAAAACCTAGGTCAAGGTACCCCTACAGAAATTTTGGGGAGGTGATGAACTCCCTCCCATAAGGTAAATGCATAAAAATAAATAAATGAAAAAATAAAGACTTTAGAGGTTAATTTTTAGGTCATCCAAGTCACTCAAAGCATGGGGAGAACATATGTGACACGATTTATAACAAAAATTACAAAAAAAGGAAATAAATTAAGCAATTTTGGTCACCTAAGTTTCCTAAGTAAGACAGGAGAGAGTATACACACAATAGTTCTTAGTTTTTCACAAACAAAGAAGGTAGGCTAAGAACATTGAAATTTTAGATAATAATGAAAAATAAACATAAAGTGGAAAATATCTTAAGATTTCCAACTAAAATATGTGTTTCTTTTAATAGCTCTAAATCAAAGTGTGATTGAAAATTTGGCCCTTTGGCCTTGTTTGCACTTGTAAATATTTCAAAAAACAACTAAGAGATTTTTAAAAAAAAACTAAATAGATTTTAAGCACCAAATAAATGTATGTGAAATATAAACAATAAAATTTAAACTTTTTTCTTTCCAATTTAGGACCTACAAATTGTTAGAGGGTTTGCCTATTCATATGCCCAAAAGTAAGGGAGAAAATAACAATTGAATTTGAGATCTTAGGTTTCTATTTTTCTATATTAAAAAAATCAATAATGATCACACACATATCAATGTTGATTATAGAAATTGATGTCAATTTGGTTAGATAATCTATGTTTCTTACAAACACATAAAAAAACTCTTATTTTGAAAGAAAAATGGTTAGTGAGAAAATTTTAGGATCAACATTCTCTTGTTTCTTCAAAAATAAAGGCTAAATAGACCATTAAACACAAAATGAAGCCAAGAAAACTCAAGAAAAGTAATTGTTAGCCATGTTACTATCTTGCTCTATTTTTTACGCAGAGATTGTGGTTGATTCCTACAATCAACATCGATCTAAAAAATCAGCATCAATATAAAAAATCAGTGTCAATCCATGTAAGTTTGTAAAAAAAAAGATGTAAAAAATAAATCCAAAACTCTAAACATGAAGATTTAGATGCATCCATTAGATAAACTAAGACTAACATACTAATTTCCTTAGCCATATCGGATGTAAGGTCCCACTAGGCATGCCATTATGTACTTTAGGAGGTCGAAGAGGAAACAATATGTAGATTAGTCTCTTGTTAGTCAAAATGAGAAAAAACAAAGAACAACAATGCAATAAGACTAAACCCTATTGCCTAAGAACTAAAGAGAGCATAACACAATAATCAAGAGCTCAAATAGAGATGAATACAATACAAATTTCTTACCTCCCTTGTTGCATATGATACTTGTTGGCATAAGAATGTTCATGCTAGGCTTATGACGATTACAGTCTCTTGGAAATGATCTTCCAATGTGGTAACATATTTTTAATAGTCACTTGTGGCTTGGTGTTGAAGTTTGGCAAAATCTTGGCATAATAATTCTACTCTCAAAGGCTTCAAGAAGGTATTACAACAAAATAATCTTACACATAAAATTTCTTATAACATGTTGTGGGCACTTGTATTTATAGCTCAAAGAACTAACTCTAACAAGAGGTAGGATAGGTTAAATTCTAACTTAAGTTATGTATAAATTAACTTTGGTTAATTCAATCTAACTCTAGGAGGGTTTAAGGCACTCATAAAATCATGACACCTTAGTTTATGATATTTGTGAGGCATGAGAACTCACTTTAGATATTTGTGAGGTGTGAGTCATATATTGATTTGAATATTAATGAGATAATAAATCAATTTATTATCTCATTTGACTCTTTGACTTCATAGTTGGTTTAAATTCCTTTTTTAGTAAATGGAATTGACTAATTTTATTTAGAATTTTTTTTAGGTAAGTTAGTTGTGATTTGCAATATAATTAGTCTTGATTAGTGATTTTTAGCTTTTGTAAATTTATTTAAATGTCATGAATTAATAGATTGAGATGCCAAAAGTTCTAAATTATTGGACCGTAATTTGACTAGGGTTAGAACTAAACCAGGTTAGTGATGTATACAGATTAGAACTGAACCAAGTTAGTGATGTTTCTGAAAAATTAAATCCCTTGTGCGGATGAATTTGAGCAATTCATTTAATTTCTAAGCTTAAAATGTGTCATTTAATAGAAATTAAACTAAATCCTTATTGAAGTAGAAGAGGGGCCAAAACTAAGTATATACAAGATATACATGTCGCCCTATCAAAAGTGCACAAATAGTATATAAAAAATAATCAAAAACCCTTTTCAATATCTGTTATGATCTTAAATAAATAAAAATACTATGTTACTAATGGTCAACAAATCAAATCATAAACAAAAAACATTCTTAGGTTTATGGATCTCATATTTGCAATCATGCAATTTGTGCCATGAGGATACAAATTTGATCTTGACCCTATAATCCTTTACAGAATTTTATGGCATAAATAAAAGTACCATTTTAAAAATAAATAAATATAAATAACATCATTGTCAACAAAAAATTGAGACAGTCACATAAATACATTGATTTGATTTTAACTCACCGCACGATGATTACATTTCTAGTCTCTAAACTATGTGCTTTGAGCTATCAAAACAAAACAAAATTTCAATCCCAAAAAATATTTTTACATAAATCTTAATAAAAAAGATTAACAATTCACAAAGAACTATTTACCAAAAAAATCAAGTCATAACCTTCTAGACCTATACAAAATTTTAGAAACTAAATGGAATTTAACTCACCTTACAAATACTGCATACGTTGTCTCCAACCTATATGAATTGAGCTATCAGAACGAATCATCAAACATGCTCTCATTTATAGCGAGTTCATATATAGATTATATTCATTCAATATGCCATTAATGATATCATCATGACATAAAAAAAACATATGCATCATTATATATCCATTAAAATGGAACACAAAAGAGCTTAATGTCATTGAATGCAACAAAGAAATATCTGTATAACAGAGTTTCCAACATGGAAAAATATACCATGCCATACAGCCTTCGTACCTTTGGGATAGGTCAATGATCCCGCGCTACACTCCAGTAGTGGGGCAACGTGATCATATTCATATTTCAACTTATAATGGCCACTGTCGATTAGGCATAGAACGGAGGTCTCGATCTAGATGGTGAATCAGGGAACATATTCCCGAAATTATATATATCTAAAAGACGCTTCAGATGATGATATAATCTTTCCTCCCAATCCAAATGAGAGTTGAGATAATTTGATTTATCCCAACGACTTCAACATGGATCTGGTTCGTATTGAAAGGAAAGCCACAGATAAAGATGATTAGGTTTTTCGTTCTACCTCTTGCAAAGTTGATTCATTGTTTTTTTTGTTAAATCAATATTCAAGCTTTAAGACAATTTGCTAAATAATTTGCTATGATGGTGCAGTATGTAAATTAAAGTATAGAAATAAGCTAAATATTAACATTTACTTTTTAATATGAATAACTCAGACACGAATACATCCACATATATATTTGGTCTTCAAATTTTTTGAACGTAGAGGAGATTTCAATTAGGGAATGGTATCTCTCATTCATCAAATAACAAATGGGAAATTTGAAATGAATTTGGAAACTTAGGGTTAGAGGAAATAAAAAGTGGAGTAACCTTTTGGAAGATAATTTGACCTGACGTCCATGAGAATAAAATTTAAATTTTGGGAAAAAGGACCTTTAGGAAGAAAGAAAAGCTTTTCATGGAGTATTGGTGTTAGTGTACATATGGATGATATATAATTTATCTTTGTGGGTTTCCCATAATTAGTAGGTGATTTTTATACAATTGAGAGGGATAATGTATAGTACACATTATGTTTTAATAAATGTCAAATGTAGAAACGTAATTGTAATAGAAATGTGACAAAAGTTATTTATTTTAATAAAAAGTTAATAAAAAATTTTGTAGTTCATTTTTTACTATTACAAGATTTAATTGTCCAAACTAACTATATATATATATATATATATATATATATATATATATAAATTTAAATATATTTTTATTTTTATAAAACAATATTTAGAAATATTTAATCCATTGCATCATTGATGAAGTTTAAATTTATGTACATGACAAAAGTTTAAATATAAAATCATTATAAGAAAAAAAAAAAAAGGACAAAAATGATAAGAAACCCGTTCTCCATCACATCTATATTTCCTCTCATTTTCACATTAAATGGATTTTAATTTGTCATATTTCTCACAACACTGAATATAGATAAATTAAAACAATAATTATATCCGAAAGCATAACTTACGGTAATAATAGTGTAAGAAAAGATCTAATATTGTATTTTTGAAAGAGAAAAAACCTAATCAATATTATTTTACTAAATTCACTTTTAAATACAAATAAAATTACATGAAATAATAAAGTAATACAGAAAATAATGCATTTGTAACCATCTGAACTGTCTATACCCAAAATAAAGTTTTTCTCAAGGTGTAAAAAATTAGGAAGGGGCAGCCAATGGCCCATATATCTACACTATCCCCATGTTCTCAAATTTATTGTCCTAGATTAAATAAACATTCAAGTGGGGAATATCATAGAGTACTTATGCATATGTGCATCCTACATGCAAAGTCCTATAAATTTACTCGCATGCCATTCATTAAAACATTTTTAAGTTTGATATCTCATTGAATGAGATAGAATGCCTATGTATCTAGCCGTTATATCTATTATGTCTAAAGTCACATAGTTTTAATTGCATGTCATTCATCATAACATTTTCAAGCTTGATATCTTTTTGAAGGCCACCACTAGTATCTCAATGAAGGACACCACTAGCATGCATGTACTGTAGGCCTCAAATTGTTGGGTGAAAAACTCTCATTTTTTTTTGCTAAGTATAATAGTTTATTTGTTGAATGCATCAAATAGCACTAAATGATTAGAATGTTTGGGGAATTTCCATTTATATTGATCTGCTTAAAAAAAATAGTCGTAAAAGTACCAAAATTGGTTTTTAAAGTTTTAGTTAGGGTAATTTCCTTTTATATTGCATGAGAAGGTCTCATAATATTTACATAAATAATCTTAGTTTTCACATAAATAAGTGAGGGGCCAGGTCTCTCATGCTTGATAGAGTGTGAAGATGGGTCAAAACTCTCGTGTCTAAGTATAATGTGTGAATAAAAAACATAAGGAGATTTTGAATGGCTAAATACAATAAAGATGTGTCATTCCACGTCCTCTAAAAGTGTAGACTCAAAAAATTTAGTGGAGAAATCATACAACATGGTCCCAAATAAGAAGTGGACGCATATACTCAATTTCAGTGCCGTCGTAAGAAATTTGGAAAATAGGCTAGATGGGAAATAAAATGCCTTATTCATGTTTTTCAATACTTATAATAGAACAACACATGGTGTAGAGAATACGAGAACCAAAAATAGTAATGTGGTTCTCAAATAAATAAAGAACTTATATAATGTGATTAGGAGAAGTGTGGGTTACTTAAAGGGCAATTACATGTGTAATTAGATATAATACGACTAATGGTCTAGTATACAATAATATATGAGAGTATGCAAAGGATGTGTGTTATAATAAGAAATAAGTATTTAATCTGGAATAGGTGTAGTAGTGGTGGCATCCAAATGACCAAATTATCCATGTAAGAGTGCAACACTAACCTGTAAAGTGTGAATGACTGAGTCATGTTATACAATTTTCTGTGGGAAGGAATGTGTTATGTGTTTTGAGGGTCTTATTTTCCTTAATAAACTTAACAATGGCTACTTGAAGAAAAGAAAGATTAGAGAAGAGCATTTCATTATTCGATGTCAAATTAATATTTGCTTTCATTAGAGTATCGACATTACGATACAAAGTGATTATAATAAATAGAACGATAATACACTAAGAAAAGAGCATTAAAAAAATCTATAATGTTAAATCATTTATGATCCAAATTTATAATTTGTCTATTTATTTTAATTTATTTATTAAGTTAATTTCCTTTTGTTTGTTTAGGTTGATTAATCCATTTACTTGTTTTATCTAACCAACTCCCTTAAACTCTTTTAAAATTTACATTGTATACTACAAATAAATGTACTTTTATATTGAATAAATTTCTTTGATATCATTTCGTCCACTACTCCCAACCCAACAATGGTATCAGAACTGGAGAATTGAAAACACAAATTCGAAAGATAAGAATAAAGTTGTACGGCCTTCATTTCATATTGTATATTTTAAAGGAAACCTTAGGACAATCTTATTTGCATTCTCTTTTTTGCTTTAATCCAACTGAAATAGAAAGCAAGTTCTCCGGACTCTTATAGAGCCCGACCATTTAAAGAATAGTGCCGCAGAGAATTAAATATTTTGAATACCTTAGCACATGAATTTAAGAGCTTTTTTATTACATCTGAGTAACAGAAATTTGTGTTTGCCATCAAACAATAAAACTGTAGCGAAGATCTCTTTCATTTATGTTCCACGATGTGCAACTCCACTTCTATCTGATTCTTTCGAATGGTGTATTAACTATGTTCTCTACCTTTTGTATGGTTTGTGAAGTGGACGAGTCCATTACAGTATATAAATTATAAAAAGGTGAATGCCACAAGGTCGTAGTGTAGTACGGTGGTTGTCCCTTTTTGTTTTATATGACAACATAATTCAGTTATTATGAATACAGAAGAATCTGGTACAGATCTGTTTATGCCTATGAATAATCTAGAGATTTGAAATAGTTGTAAGTGCATTAAATTCTTGCCACAATTTTACGGTGTTGTCCACTCACCAGGACGCAACACAGAAACCGGAATCACTCATTTCCTTTATTGAAATCCTTTTTTTTTGGTTCCCATCTAGAATGGACACATTGTAGACTTGGTACTGTGGACGCATTACCTTGATACGGAGTGAAGATTCTAGTCTTTCAAAACCCTAAAATTAAGCTAATTTTTTACAGCCAACAAACAAAAGGCCCAATAAACATTTGTTAAAGTTTTCCAATAAATGTAAAAAAAATATTACTCTTCATAACCAGAAAACAAATGATAAGTAGCATTTGTTGCCTTTATACATTCAAATTAATTAGAGTCAAGTTGGTTATTAAAAGTTTTGTTGGTTGCTTGCCAACAAAGAATTCTCCTATTCAAAACCCTTCTAAATGATTATTTGGTCAAACTTAGAATTTTCATCAAAATTAGTATCCTTATTTGTTTTTTTGGTAGTAATGGAAATATAAGGGTGTAAAAGGCAATCTAAGGTGATGATTTTTTTTTTTTAAATTTCAAAATCTTTATAATTAGACATTATTTGGTGGTTAAAGGCTAAACCATAATAGCATTCCCTTTTTCGACTTGATCGTTTTTTAGCATCATAGATAAAAATATATGTTTGATCTTTGGAAATGGTAGATTAAAAATTAAAAACTACAAACAATAGATATTACATATGGAAAACACTCTGATTTTTAATGAATTGTTGGAAATAACAAAAATATAAATCATGACGCCCACTAAAGCAACTAAATTGGTTGATTACCAAAAATGTGATAAAAAGTGCACTAACACTTCAAAAATCATATTACACTGCACAAGTGATTATTCATATTGAAGCTGTTAAATATGGTGCATGAAAAGCATAGAAATCATTAAAGAACTTATATGACAAACAACGTGCATAAAAGAAAATTAACCCTCTGATGCAACTTTTAAACAATAAATTGGTAGATGTTGAAGACATTTATGAATATATTTCATGGATGAAAATATATAAATAATAATATTATACAATACATGGAAAGATCGATGATGTCATGCTCATTTATATCACACTAAATGGCCTTATTTATGTGTACACTAAATTATTTGAAATGTTTTAACTTAGTGATAACCTCAATGATTCAACATCCAACTCTATTTATGAGTTTTCCAGTCAACATGAGTGACATTTTTTAAATAAAAAGAGTATGTCTACTAAATAGGGTCACTATACAAAGGTTAGGTCACATCATAGAAATCATCACCATGTACATAGGGAGTTTCAAAAACATTTTGTACAATAATTTATGATACATTCCTTGAGACAATATCCACACCATTATATATAGTCCCCATAACATTCTCATTGGTACTCTTTAAGATATTCAAAACTAGACATCACCATAGGTACGCTAGTCACTCTAGTGGTTCTTCCCATGATTTAGATTCTCACAGATCTCTCCAAGACAGGAAGGAAACCAGATGTTTTAAATTTGGTGATATTGGACATCTTGCAGATGTATGTCAATCTTGATGACCCCACTCTCCACAAAATATGGCTAAATAAAATTATGTGAATTATTCTAATTGAAGATTTTCTAGTTAATCAAACTATTTAAGTTATTTGACACTTCCTCTGATTAGGAGGCATCCTATATGGTCAAGGTCTTTGGTCCTAATGGAACTGACAATCATTTTAGAGTGATCAGTGATTCACCCATCTTGTACAAGCTACTGAGCTCAAGACTACGGATATTGTAGTAGTTTATTTTTGCTTGTGTTCTTATTTTCTTATAGTTTTGGCTTTATATCCATGATATTCATGACATGGATCAAACATGATTATTTGATTGTTTTGTCTCAAAGTGTAGATTTTCACCTTTCACTAGATAAGGGAGAAGATATAACATTGGTTTGTCTACAATTAGTCATCAGTGATAATACAAGTTAATAGGGATCACTATCACTTTTAGTGTTGAGCAAAGGTCATTAGTGTTTTTTGTACATTAAGGAGATGTGTCATACATCGTATAGGTTGGTCACTTTGATGAGATTCTACATGTAACCTTATGTGGATTGATGTAGTTGGAAGAATTTGATCATAGTAGATGACTAGGATTTGTTCATGTTCATCATTTTGTTATGTCATAACTCATAGTATGAGCTTATTTATGGATATATATCAAATTTTATCATTACCGAGAGGTACAATTCACCAATTTTACTTGCATCAGATTTTATTTGATGAATTCAAAGTCATTTCTCTAGTTATTTCCTCTTCTATACCCATTTTGATCAAGGATGATTTTTTAAATCATTTATGATCAAAATTTTTAGTTTCTCTATCTATATATTTACTTTATTTATTATATTAATTTCTTTTTGTTTGTTTGAGTTAGTTAACCTGTTAGTTGGTTTTATCTCACCAAATATGGTTAGTTATTTAAAATCGTATGTTATAGCCTAATAACCAACTCTCATAATCTCCTTAAAATAGTATGCTCTATCACAACTATTAGTTAACTAAGATGAACAAAAGAAAAGGAAATTAACTTAATAAATAAAATAAATAAATAAAGAACTAGACAAACTACAACTTTGGATCATAAATGACCCACCAAACACCTTTGGTCCAAAGAGGTATAGAAGATGAAAGAAATAGAGAAATGAATTTGAAATTATCAAAGAAAATCTAATGCAATTACAACGAGTGCATTGTTCCTCCTGGTACTGATCAAAATTAATGTCATTACATAAAAAATTCTAACTTGTGAGTTGTGGCATAAAAGTTTGATGAATATGATCAAACCTTTATCATCTATTATGATCATTTGCACTGTATTGGAGTAAAACATGATCAAAGACTATATAACTAAATTAGTCTATATAAGGATCCACATATAAGCCCATCAAAATGACTAACCTATACTATGTATGACACGTCTTGATGTAAAACAAACATTGATAACCTTTTCTAATGAACCCAAAAACTATCAAGATAATAAAATTACTACTAGGTTGAGATCTGAAATGATACTCAAAATTGATTTGTATCGAATGAATTCAAATAATTACAAACCAAACTATGCTTAAATAAGCATCAACTCAAAATTTTGAGTTTACATACAAAATGTGAAAAAAACTAAATATATATATATATATATATATATATATATATATATATTTAGTGATTATTATTTTTAGTAAGTTTTGCATGCAAGCATGTGTAGATCTAAAAATATCTCAAAATAATCCAAATAATAAAATTAGACTATGTTATGAAATTTAATTGAATTTGATGTCTGATCTTAAAAATATTCAATTTCTAAAAACAAAAAATTCTTAAAAAAACATTAAATTTAATTTTAGACCCTCAGATGATCATGTATGGCATTTGAAAAATATTTAAATAAACTATAAGTGGATAATAAAGCTTAGAATAGCATCAAAATTTATGAGATAATCGTTTTGGCATGTTGAAAAGCTCAAACAGAGCTATGGGTCCAAAGTTATGGCCTCTGAAAGAATGACCTATTTTTTTTTGCATCATTCACCTCTGGTAGAAAATAACTCTGCTCTTATGAGTTACCTTGATTGTATTATTTCCATTTTTATATGTCAATATTATTCAGCTCCCATTCTATAATCCAAGTGTTTTCTTCTTGTTTCAATCCTTTCTACTTCACCAAATACCAATTATAATTCTCTTTCCTTGTACTCACTATCTTCATATCCAAACCCTGCACTATTTATTCCTTCTTCTTCTTTCAAACTTGTTGTTCCTAATTTACTTATTCATCTTTATCATCTTCACCATATTATCCATTTAATTCATATAAATCTCAAACATTATACTTTTAGGATCATCTAAGGGTCTAAAATTAAATCTCAAACATTGCACTTGTAGAGATCCAAATGAAATGGATAGTTGTTTCTCTTTGAAGAGATAACCTTCTTGTATATGATACTCATCATGAATAGTATCCATCCCTCCTATTAATATATTATGACATTACTCAACTACCTTTCTAAAATATGGATTATTATCATATAATTATTTGATAGATTCAAATCGAACTACCTCACTCACTAGAGTAACTAATAATGTTACTCTCTTTTTCAATGCATCAACTGCTTAATTCTATTTTCTTAATTTATATTTCAACACAAAAATATACCCCTACAAAATAAAAACCCACTTTACATGCCTACTATTCAACTTCTTTTGTGTATTCACATATTTCAAAGCCTCATGATCTATAACTAGGATAAACTCCTTAAGCATCATGTAATGCCTCCAATGTGTTAATTCTTGTATAATTATGAAAAGTTCCACATCATAGGTAGAATAATTTTTCTTACTATATTTTATTTCTCACTAAAATATGTTATTGGCTTTCCTTCTTAACTCAACATAACACTAGTTCTCAAAAATAAAACATTAAAATAAACCTCAAACACTTTGTTAAAATCTGGTAATGCTAAAATTGGTCTTTTTATAATATTTTTTTTCAAAAACTCAAAACATTCTATGGCTACTCTAGTCCATGAAAATTCTTTCCCTCTCACACAATCTGTTATTGGTGCCACAATACTACTAAAGTTTTTAATAAATTTTCAATAAAATGTTGATAAGCCATGGAAACTCCTTACCTCTGTAATGATTTTCCTAATAGACCACTAAACAATTGTCTTTATCTTTTATTCATCCATTATCACTCTATTTACTGAATCTACAAATCTCAAAAATACCAAACTATTCTACATAAACTTCCACTTTTTAAAATTTAGATACAACTTATTTCTTAAAAAATCTATTATCATTCTGAAATATTGTAAGTGTCATTATTTAGTCTTATTGAATATCAAATTATTATCAAAATATACAACCACAAACTTACCATTATATTCTCATAGCACTACATTCATCATCCTCATAAATTTGTTAGGTATATTAGTTAATGCGAATGGCATCACCATCCATTCATATAAGCCATCTCTAGTCTTGAATGCAATTTTCCACTCATCTCTTTCATGAATTCAAATATGATAATAACCACTCCTTAAATCAATCTTGGTAAAATATTTTGCTCCTACAAGCACGTACATCATATCATCTAAACTAGGTATAGGAAACCTATATTTTATTATAATTTTATCAAATTCTCTACTATCCACACACAATCTTCTTTCTCCTTCTGTCTTTAGATTTAGCAATGTTGGTGTTGCATATGGACTCATATTCTCCTTTATCACCTTATTTCTTAAAAATTTAGTAAGCTATTTATTTAATTTTGCATGTTCTGTTAGACTTATTCTATAAGCTACTTGATTGGGTAGAGTGGATCTTATAATCAAATCAGTATGATGTTGAATATCTCTCTTTAGTGATAAACTATCTAGTAACTCATCAATCATAACATTTGCATATTATTTCAACACTCTTACTGCTTTTATTGGTATTGACACCATTTATGTTTCTTCATTTTTTCTACTAATACATAACAACCTACCAACTTCATATTTTTGATAAATTTTTTAGTAGAGAGCATACTTTCTACCTTCTCTTTCTTTTTAAAAGGTAATAAAACTACCTTTGTACCACCTTTCCAAAAAGTTTACGCGTTCTCTGATCCATTATGAATTACTTTCCTGTCAAATTTTCATGGTCTTTCTAATAACACATGGCATACATCTATCAGAATAACATCACACTATATTTCATCATTATAAATTTCTCCTATAGAAAACCTAATTAAACACCTTTTATCTACTATAACTTTATTCCCTTTTTTAAACCATAAAATACAATAAGGATTAGGATGATTTTTAGGTTAAAAATTTAGTTTCTCTATTATCTCTTTAAAAACCATAGTTTCACTACTACCACCATCTATAATTACTTTGCATACTTTTCCACTTGAAGTACATCTTGTTTAAGAAATGTTCGATCACAACCATGTATCACCAACTTATTTATTATGCACTTATTTCTTCCTTGAAGTGATCATCATTGTTCTCATCATAAGATTCTCTCCAACATCTATAGGTGCAACTTTATCATTTTTCTCTTCTATCTCAACCTCAACTAGATTTACTCTTGGGTGATCTTCTTACCTTCTTTTTTGATCTTGATAGTCTGGACACATAAATGCTCAGTGTCCTTCTCTGCATCTATAAAAAACATAAAATATATGTTGATTCAAAAGTCATCTTATAGCACCATCATAACCTTGTCCTCTATGAAATCCTCTTCTTCTTTGTTGGTATTGAAATCCTTGTCTATTATCATCTTGCCTTTTTACACCATGTAATGATTCACCTCTATTGGTATTATACCCACCTCTGGTGGTATTAAAACCACATCATCCCCTATATGGTGGGGATTTGCATCTTCTTGGAGCAAGATACATTCTTTTGAAATTAAATCTATTTTTTTTATTCTACGTTCAAAGCTAATTGATAAGCCTCCTCCATGCAAATTATTCTATACATGCTAAATTCATCTCGAATAGAAAATTTTGAACCATTTACATACCTTATAGCTATCTACTATTTTGTTTTATCATGCTCCACTCGTATGGAAAAATTATAAAACTCACATATATAATCTTCTATCATGTGATCTTTCTCAAATTCTGAAATCTTTTGTATAAGGTTTATGCATAATTCATAGAAATAAATTTTGCCTTTAGCTTCTTCTTCATCTTTTTCCATGAATTTATCATATCTTTACCTTTTGTTTATCTCTCTTTCTTTAGGTGATCCAACCAAATAATTACATGATCTTTCAATTTTGTCCATGCAAACTTCACCTTCTTATCTTCTCTCAAGTCTTCCACTCAAAGAACTTATCCATGCTATTCATCTAATCTATCAACTCCTCTATTTTTAAACTACCTTCATAATATATAACATCAACTTTGATTCTTTCACTCCTTCTTTCTAAATCCCAAACCATCTTCTCTTCCATCTATGTGGTTTTTCTTGTTGTTCTTTTTCTTGTTGTATTTCTTCACCACAATCTGTGTCTTTCTCATTACCACCTTATCTTCTCTACTGATTGGTGATAACCTTAGTTAATTATTCCACTTAACTCTATAACTCTTGTATAGTCTGGTTCATCTGTGTAATACCTCTTCATCCTCTCACCATGTATTACTCCTCCAAGATTCAAACATGCTCTAATACTATATAATGAACCTAAAAACGATCAATATAGTAAAATTACCAATAGGCCAAGATCTAAAATAATACTTAGAATCGATTCGTATTAAATGAATTGAAATAATTATAACCCAAACCATTCTTAAAAAGGCCTCAACTCTAAAATTAGAGTTAACATACAAAATTAATTAAAAAAACCAAAATCTAAAACAAAACTTATATTTTTAGTAATTGATATTTATAGAAAGTTTTGCATGCAAGCATGAACAGCTCCAAAAATCGCTTGAAATACTCAAAACATTTAAAGTTATCTTATAAGATGAAATTCAACTGAAGTTGATGTTTAGTCCTTAAAATATACAAATTTTAAAAATATATTTTTTGGAAAACATCATTAAACATTAATTTTGGACCCTAAGATGATTATGTATTTCATTTTAAAAAATATCAAAATGAACTCTAAGTGGATATGACAGCTTATGATATCATGAAAATTTTCAAGATGATCATTTTGGTGCATTGAAGAGATCAAATGGAGCTACAGGTCAAAATTTATGGCCTCTAAAAGATTGGACTAGTTTTTCTATATCATTTTCTCAACATTGAATGTGTTAGTAACCCTTGTCAATGTGTACTATCATTGATGACTAATAAAATACCAAACAATGAAATATCTTATCCCCTATCAAGAGAGAGGTGAGAATTTATGCATCAAAAAAAAATCCTATCTACTACATGTCATAAATATTATCGATATAAATATAAAAGTATATTAAATTAAGGACATAATCCAAAAAATGCTCCTAAAATAGATCATTATCTTGAATTTAGTAGCTCGCACAAGATAGGTGAATAACTAGTCACTCAAAATAAGTTGTTAGGTTCATCAAGACCAAAGGCCTCAAATATATAGGATGCCTCTAGATTAAGGGATGCGTTATATTAACATCAATAGATATATTAGCTAGAAGATATGCCACCATAGTGATCCACATAGTTTGACTTAGCTTTCTTTTTATGTGGAGAACAAGGTCATTTAAAAGGACATACATCTACATGATGTCAAACACCATCACATTTAAAACATTTGGGATCTTTCTTATTTCAGTGAGATACAAAATAAGTTGAATCATGGGAAGATAAATTGGAGTGAGAAGAGCGACTATGACAATGTCTACATTTTGAAGATCCTAGAGAGTGTCGATGAAAATATTATGGAGACTGACTAAAATGGTCTGGAGAGTGTCTCAGATAATGTCTTAGAAAGTGTTTTAGAGAATGTTTCTAAAATTACCTCTATATATGGTGATGATTTTTTTTATATGATCTCGACATTATATAATGAGCCTATTCATTAAAGTTACTCTTTCTCTTTGAAATTATGGTTCATGCTATTAAAGAGCTCATAAAAGATCAAATGTTGCATCATTGAGGTTATCACTAAGTTGTAACATTTTGATAATGTTGGTGTATGTAGAAATGAAGCCATTTAGTGTGATATAAATAAGCATGCCATCATTGATCTTTTCACCTATTGTGTAATATTCTTATTTTAATATTTTCATTTATGAAAAATATTTAAAAATGCCTTCATCATCTATGAGTTTATTATTTAAAAGTTTCATATATAGGTCAATTTTACTATATGCAAGTTTCTTGTCATATAATTAAATTAATTTTTGCATACGTTAGATTTAATAGCTTCAATATGAATAATCTCATGTGTAGTGTAGAATTATTTTTAGTGTGAGTGAACATGTATCACATTTATGGTATTCAACTAATTTGGCCACTTTAGTGGGTGGTGTGGTTTATTTTCCAATTATTTCACAATCAAAGTAATTAAAAATGAGCATGTTTTCCATGTATAAACTCTATTAATTGTAGTTTTTAGGTATTAATCTACCATTTTCAGAGATCAAACTTAAATTTTTAAGCATTGTGCTAAGAAAATGATCAAGTCAATAGCAGGGATGCTATTGAGGTTTGGCATTTACCTACCAAATATCATCTGATTACAAAGATTCTGTGACTTCTCAAAAAAAATGCAACCCCTTATATTTCCTTTTACTCCCTTATATCACCATTATTACAAGAAATATATCAAGAAACTGAATTTGATCAAAATACTATGTTTGAATAAATAATCATTTGGAAGGGTTTTGAACATTGGACTTCTTTATTGGCAAGTAACTAAAAAGAAATTAAAAACCAACTTGAATCTAATTAATTTGAATCTATAAAGGCAATAAATGCTACTTATTAGTTTTTTTTTTGTTATGAAAAGTAATAAATGTTTTTTTACATATATTAGAAAACTTTATGGAATTGTTACTATGCCTTCTATTTTCCCATGGTAAAAACTTCGCTTTATTTTAGGTTTTTGAAAGACAAGAATATTCAAGTAGTATAAGGTCTTATTGAGCAAAGTAATTTGGTCATCATACCAAGGCTATAATGTGCCCATTCTATGTGGGACCAATGATAACAAGAAAGCTTTTAGTAAATAAAATGAATGATTATGGTTTATGTGTTGTGCTCTAGTGATTGGAGAATGGTGTATAACTATGGTAAGAATTTAATCCACTTATTTTTCTTTCAAATCTTCAAAATATTTACAGGCACACACAGATCTATACCAAATGCTTTTGTGTTTAGAGTAGTTGAATTACATTATCATAAAAAATAAAAAGGGCATTAATTTTACTATGCTTCCACCCTATGGCATTCACCTTTTTATATATAAAAACTTGCAATAAACTCATTAGATTATCAAGTGAAGGCCATACAAATTCATACTTCTTTTTCTCCTTTGTGTCTTCAATTCTCCAACTTTGATCCCATTGATGGATCATGAGCAGTGGAGGAAGTGATATCAAATTATTTATTTACTGTAAAAGCATATTTATTTTTGTACACAACATAATATTTTAAAGAGTTTTCAAGTGTTTTTTATATAAAATGAACTAACATTTTCACCAACCTAAACAAACAAAATAAAATTAATCTAATGAAGAAAATAAACAAATAAATAGACAAATTATTACTTTGGATCATAAATGATCTCAAAAAATCATAAGTAGTGGAAGAAATGATATGAAATAAATTTATTCAATGTAAAAACATTCTTTTTTAAAATAATGTAAGATTTTAAAAAAATTACATGGGTTGGTTATATAAAACAAATTAACTAGTTAACCAATGTGAATAAACAAAAATAAATTAAACTAATAAATAAATAGATAAATTATAATATTGGATCATAAATTACCCAAGAAACTACCTCTTGATCTAAATGGGTATATAAGATGAAAGAACTAAATATTTTTTTTGAATTCATCAAATAAACTCTAATTCAACTACAAATGATGCAATGTACCTCTTACTACTAATCAAAATTGATGTCACTCCATAAATAAGTCAACCCTGTGAGTTGTGACATAAAAGGCCAATGAACATGACCAAATCTTTCTCATCACATGTGATCATTTTCACCGTACTATAGTAGAACATGATCAAATCATGTCCAACTATATTGATCCACATAAGGCTCTACACATAATCCTATCAAAGTGACCAACTTTTACTGTGTATGACACTTCTCCATGATTTCTAGTAAATGTTGAAAATCTTTGCTCAACAATGAAGGTGATAGCAAAACCTATCAACTCGTACTATTAATGATGCCTAATAGAAGACCAAAAAGTGATATATCTTCTTCCCCTATTAGGTGAGTGGTGAGAAGTTGTGCATCGAGAGAAAAAAATCACACATTAATGTCTGCTCATGTCATGATTATCATGGATAAAAAACCAAAACTAGAAGAAAGCAAGAACACAAGGCAAAAAATGCTACTACAATATATACCAATCTTGAGCCCAGTATCTTTTACAAGATGGGTGAAACATTGATCACTTAAAATAGATAATTAACTACACCAAGACAAAAGACCTTAGCCATATAGGATGCCTTCTTATAATATGAAGTGTTACAATACCTTGAATATCTAGAGTAACTAAAAGATATACCTCTATACTGATCCATATAATTTTGTTTAGCATTATTTCTATATGGAGAGTAGGGTCATTGAGAAGGGCATACCTCTGTAAGACGTCCAATACCACCACATTTAAAAAATTTGAGATCTTTCCTGTGTTGGAGAGGTCTAGAAGAATTTGAATCATGGGAAGAACTAATGGAGTGAGAAGATTGCCTATGGTGATGTCTTTATTTTGAAGATATTAGAAAGTGTCGATAAGAATGTTGTGGAGACTATCTATAATGGTGTGGAGATTATTTTGGAGAGTGTCTCAAAGAGTTATTTTGAAACTTCATCTATACATGATGATGATATTTTTGATGTGACATGTACTTTATGTATAATGAGCTTGTTCAATAGACCTGCACTTTTCCTTTATAAACTATTGATCATGTCGAGTTAGAAACTGACAAATAAAATCAAATGTTGTGCCATTGAGATTATTTGCAAGCTACAATATTGAAATAAATTTGATATACGTATAATTGAGACTATTAAAATTTATGGATATGAGCATGTCATCACTGAGCTTATTCTCTGTAGTATAATACTCTTGTTTCATAGTTTTCATTAAGAATATATATATATATATATATTTTATAGGTAGGTTGTTTGTCATACATATATTGTAATATTTTTTCATGCTTTTCATGCACTAGATTTAACAACTTCAATATGAATAATCACCTATGCAATTTAGTATAATTTTAATTTTGTAAGTGCGCATTTATCATGTTATTAGTATTCAATAGATTTTTATACTTCAATGGGTGATGTGGTTTGTTCTATTATTTCTCAAAATTCATTAAAAATAAGTGTGCTTTCCATGTGTAATTTGAATTCTTGGTAGTTTTCATGTGCTAATTGGTCACTATCAAAGATCAAACTTACAATTTTAGCCATAGTGGTAAAAGTTGATCAATTCGAGAAAGAGGATGTTATTTCATTTTATTTAAAAAGATTATGACACTTGTCAAAAATAATGCAATAATGACACCTTATATCTCCTTTTATACCCTTAATCTCCTTTTCCTTTCATTTTTTTAAATAAAAAATAAATCAAAAAATAAATTTGACTTTGGAGGGTTTGGAACCATGAATCTCTCCTTCACAAGTAACTAACAAAACATAACTAACTTGCTTTTAAAAATATTTAAAAAAAAATACTAAACAAAAAATTATTATAAAAAAATAATTTATGCTATTTAAATAAACAAAGAGCTTTGTATCAATATAAAAATAGAAAATAAAAAGAGCAGATTTGATAGTAAGTTAGAATGATTGTACTTTACAAAATAATTAAAATAAGTTTGACCCAAAATAAATAAATACAATAAAAATAAATAATAAAAGATTGAAATTTTAAATAACTATAATTCAATAATTCGTAACCAAACTCTAAAAATTAAAATATATTATATAAATAAACAATTGGTGTTTATATATATAACAATATTATAAATTTATCTAATTATATAAATTTAATCCATTTTAAAAATGTTCATCAAAAGGTTCGTCATAATTTACCTTAGCCTTTAAGAAATATACTGCTTCTCGTTTTTGTATAATATTCTTTTATTGAATTATATTGAAATAATTATTATTTGAAATAAAAAATAATGATTGATAGAGATGATTACAATAAAACATGATTTAGAATAATAATTTAAGAATATAAACTTACCAATTAACAAGATATTATTATTTATAAAATATAGATTTATCTTATTTATAATTAAAAATTATGTAAAAAACATGATAATGGACTAATAGTGATTTAGAATAGTAAATTAAGAATAGAAACTTACTAATATTCGATATAATATTATTTAGTAACTATATTATTTAAAAAGAAATAGTAAAATTTAATTCAATCATTATGTAGTAAATTAAATATTCTCTAATATCAATATAAGGAATATTCTCAAATATAATACATAAAACTATAATAATATTATAAAAACATAATAATTCATACAATTTAATTGGATGATAGAAAGAAATTATTGGGTTACAAATAAACCTATAATATCTTTTCTTAATAAATACTAATAACAAATACATCTAATTGTACCCATAAATATGTAACTATAATTTTTTTCCTTCAACTCTGTTTATGTGCTCCCCCCTCTTTTTTTCTTTTTTTTTTCTTTTTTTTTTTTTTCTATTTAAATGTTCTCACCTCTTTTTTTTAATTTTAAAATTATTATTATTATTTTTTATTTAAATATTGAAATATAAACTAAAAATATTTATTTTTTTCCACATCCTAAAATACAATCTATTTATTAAATTGAACAAGAAAATAAATCAAATATTATATACCAAAAAACTCATTCTACAATAAAACATTTTTAAAATTATATAAATTGATAAAATCAAAATAAATTAAATTCATTTTAACTTTTTTTTATTAAATATTAAAATATCAATTAAAAATACTTAGTTTTTTCCACATCTTAAAATGCAATCTATTTATTACGCTGAACAAGAAATAAATCAAATACCATATACCAAAAAATCCATTGTCCAATAGAACATATGTAGATTGAGAGAATCAAAATGAATGAAATTCATTTTAGCAATAATTATATTGTCAACCACTTTATTATCAAACTTCGCTCGCAAATTGTATTGGAAAGGATTAAGAGATACATTAAGAACTTAACTTAGATAGTTTATGTAAAATTAATTGTACACATATTTAATTTTTTATTTAATAGATTGGAATTTATATTTTAATATTTATTTATTCACTTGGTTTTGTTTTCAAACAAATAAAGTATAATGTTAATAATAATTAACGAAAAATATTTAATTTAGCGAAAATGTGAATTGAGATTTACAATCAATTCAATTCTTACAAATTATGAAAAAATATATATTGTTAGTCTTTTGTTTTAATAAAATTAATAGTAAAAAATGAAGGAAATAAATTTTATTTCTATATAACTATAAGTTGAATTTCACATACTAGTTTGTAGAAATTTACATATTAAAGATTTAAGGATGTGTATATCTACTTATGTCACTTTTAAGAAAATATATTTTTATTTCGATACATAGGTAAAGACCTAAGGGAAAAAATGATGACAAGCTAAGTAAAATAACATTTATATTAAAAAATGACTACAAGTCTTTGAAAAAAATATAATTATGTTTCTTCTTGATGCTGGTATTAGTATTTGTTTGCTTTATTTCTTGATGGTTTAATTTTATAAATTTTATAAATATATTTACTATATTATTTATGATTTAATGGATATTTCAAATTAAATTGTATTCTTTAAATTATCATATAATATCATGATAGTTAATATTTTTTATTTTCTTAATTTTGTAATATTAATATTTAAAATGGTTTTTTCTCATTACATTCAACATAATAATTATGACATTTTTTATTAAATATAATTTTTAATAATATTAACTGTTTTCATGTATTCAGTTTTGCTTCACGTCCTACACATAGGATTGAAACAGTTATATTCATGGTTTATATTGTTTTGTTTAATGGAACAAATGTGATTAATTTATTAAATTTTTAATATGTAATTATATTTTTTCATTACATTTTTATTATAAGATTATTTGGTTTTCCCACAACCATTACAATAAAAGACGATATGATAGTTTTAAAATTTAATATTATTTTATATAGCCTAATTAATGTAGTAAAATATATTTATAAAAGAGTAAATATGTAAATATTAAGGTTAATCATATTTAAATTACTTCTAAAATAAATTTGAATCATAATTTTTTATATGTATTTTTTTTTTAAGAATTAAATTTGATTTTCTAAAATGATAATATAATATGTTTATATACCTTTTAAATTTATGGAAGCTTAAACATGATTTCCATTTCTATATAAATTAAATGTTACGTTGACGAGTAATAAAATAAAATGGTATAAAATCTATGTATGCACATGCATAGTGTTAAATCATACATGACATAGTCAGTGTTAAATCATACATAATATGTTGTTGTTGTTATTATTATTATTATTATTATTATTATTATTATTATTATTATTATTATTATTATTATTATTATTATTATTATTATTATTATTATTTTTTTTTAAATGTTTATCAAATTTTATTAATTGAACTAACACATGTGAATATATATTTTTAAACTACTAAATAAATAATGAAATATCTTCAATTATAACTATAGATTTCCTCCTTCACTTAAATACTCAACATAAATCATTTGACTTATCTAAATGCCTTTGACCATCTTTTTTCTAGAATATTTTCTTAAGGTTTTAAATGTAATGAATTTTATCTTTTAAACCAAAGAACAAAACAAATCAGATATTATATACCAAAAATCAGCCACAATAAAAATTGATTGAAATTGCCGCAATTAAAAACTTTAAAACCAGAAATGCTTTATACTTTATTTATAATTTATGTTCCTCAACGTCTCTTCTCAATGTTAAAAGAATCAACAAGAAAAACAAGTAAAATTATAAATTAATAATTTCTTATAAATACAATTGTGTGTAACTATTTCTAATCAAATATTAAATTTTAAATTTAATTAAAAATAAAATTTATTTGAAAAATAGATATCACTTTATAAAAAATCAATATGAAATGATAATTTAGTGCACACGGAATGTTGAATAAAACTTATTATAAATATAATTCTTCTTGTAAAAAAATAGCTCATAAACATCTCTTTGTGGTCTTTGTTTCCAACCAAACCAATGGTAAAGGATGATGGTAACAATAAAACATATATAAATAACATAGTAAACATACATTATGTTTAAAAAAAAATTAAAATTATTAATTATAAATTTTAGTCACTTAAATATATTCATAGAATTTTTTAAAAATTAATTCAATTTGATATTTTAAAAAATAATAAATATTGACTTGTGACCATAGAGAGTTGAATAATATATTACATATACTAAATTTATTTGAAACATACTCATAGAAATAATTAAAATATACATTAGTTAATAGAAATTGAACAATAATATTAGGTAGAAGATGGCTCCTCTACATGTGGTAATGGATTTACATCTGTCCCTATTCAATGAAAATTCAAAATTTCATTCTCCATCCTTGCCTTAGCTTGACCTAGCTAGATCATAGGAATTGATCCTTAGCACCCCATCCACATTAGAAAATGTTTTTGTTGCCTCTACCTTCCCACTCAACATTGGCCCATGTCCGCCTACAAACCCTAGTGACTATTATATGTTTGGTTCACATGAGCCTACACCACTTCTTACTACCCTTGCCTCCTACCTCCCAACCATTAACCACTCTATTGGGTGATTGGTGGTGACCCATTGACTCTGATTATCATTTTAAGGATGCCCACGACCTAGGTCTACATCTTCCCCTTTTCAGGGATCCCCCAGCCCATCTTCCAAGCACTAATGGAGGTAAAAGCTAGGATTGCTAGACAAAGCCTTCCTTTGTAGACTATCTCCCATTGGATAATCCCCACAGAAGAGCCCAAACATATTTTCCCTACATCTCTAGATTTAGTAGTGATTTTTAATGATGAAGAAACTAGGTAGGTGCTAAAATAGGAGTATTTTTTAGCAAAGGGTCTCATCTACAAAAATTTTGACTACTGGCCAAAACATCAAGATCTGCATGTTTAGATCTCAAAGCATTGATAGCATCTCCTCTCTAGTAGAACTGAAATTTACCCTTATGCTAAAATTTATTTTATTAGTTATTTTTGTAATATTGAGGACAAGGCTAAAATTATAATCCATTCATTGAGCTTGAATCACCACCCCTTGGTCCTAAAAAATTGGTCTCTTAACTTCAATCCCCACACTAAACCTATGCATATCAAACCCATTTGGGTTCATCTGTCCCATCTCCTTCTACATTTACGGACATAATTTAGCTTGAAGGCTTTAGGTAGAACCATAGGCAAATTCTTGAAAATGCACCAAGATATCGACTGCTTCTCCCTAACTACCTTTGCTAGGATTTTGGTCAACATTGATACCTCTAAGAACCTCCCTGAGAGAATCACTTTGCATGTCGATGAACACTCCAGGTCCCAACCCATTTACTATGAAGATTTGTCATTTTAATACCATAGCTGATTTTGCACTAGACACTTGACATAAAAATGTTGTCTCTTTAGAAAAAAGAAAGAGACTTCTTAGCAGAAAGACTTCACTCCAAAAAAACCTTACAGTTTTGGCTATAAAAGAAGAATGTGATTCTTTTGAATGAGAGGAATCCAACACTTCTTCATAAGACATTGTTACCCCTATTGTAAATGAGGACATGGAAAGTCCTCACTCTAAAGAAGAACTTTTGAAAGATCTAATCTCTCCAAGGAAGGCTATGCTCACTCCTATTTCTTCTGCCATTCGAACTTTCTCTCAGGTGGACATGCCTATTCATGTTTCACACTAGACTGAATTTACCAAAGAAATAACCATTTATGACAAATCACTACTCTGTGTTCTACCTAT
>JARHVA010000157.1:632500-650000 GCA_037957365.1 Torreya grandis
ACATACATACATACATACATACATACATACATACATATATATATATATATATGAGTTAGAGTGTCCCTCACCCAAAATAAAGATTGATCTAAATTATTATTCATTTGCTTTGGATAAAAAATCATGAAGGAACAAGATTGCCAAAAACTAGCTAAAATAATACAAACCTATTAAAAGGAGGGAAAAAGACCCAAAAAGTCCCCAAGAAATCTTAGGATAACAACATAACTAATGACACAAACACCCAACCATAATCAAACCACCAAAAAAATAAAGAGTTATCAGCGTTCAAAAATAGAGACCATTTATAGTATTAGTTTAGGGACCAATGAAAGGCCAAAAGACCCAAACCTCAAGATCTCACATTCCCTTTTAAATGGTTTGAGTGAATATTCATAGAGGGTAAATCAAAGATAAGTCACCCCTTTTGTTCTGAACTACAATCCACTCATCTATAGTGCATACACTATCTAGACACTCAATAGATGATTTGTGATTAGAAATATTAAGCCCTCAAAATTGTCATCCTTACTAGAAATAATCAATCCGTCAAGACCTTCAAACTTATTAGTCGCACTAATCCACTCAATAATAGATGAAGAAGACTTTTCCATGCTTGGTTTGGGAACTTGAAGATTCACTTCAGGTGCACCATCACCGCAATTTGGATGGATGATCACAGGAAGAACTAAAAGGTGATCAAAATAATCCTTCCACCAAGAAGAGTCCACTTTAAATTTAGAGGAAGAGAAAGAGGAGGCAAGATGACCAAGTGCAAAGGACCTGCAACATCTAAAACATAGGCCCTCATAATCTAGGAATTGAATCCAACTTTGGTGATTAACCCTTAATTTAATAGAAGCTCAGAGATCTAGTTGTACATCTAAACTAACCAAAATTCATGTGAACGTAGCACAAGAAAAGATATAAGTAGAATCATTGATTGCTATCATATTGCCTAGAGAACCACCAATAGCTGAAAGATAGGAATCGACCCAGAATTGAAATGGTAGGTATGTAGACCAAACTAAGACAAGCATGACAACAAGATTTTTTAGTAGAGTCTTGAAAGCAAGGTTCCAGGGTTTAAGAATGCGGAGATGTTGATCCAAAGAACAAGGTTTAGCAAGAGCAACTTTACTTTGGTCTGCCAGGTTAATAAAATGATAATAAATAAGCCCCTAGTGCAGGGGTAGATCTCCATGGTGGCTTCTAGGAAAGGTTGCCACGAATCTGAGATCCACTAGTGTACAGTAGGAAGGCTCAGCCAAAGACTGCCAAATCTATAAATGAAACCCTACTAGGCAAATTAAGCCTAATTTCTAAGCACTTGTTCTAAAGTGTTGAACTCAAAAGACACCATCAATGTGTTCTTTGTCTCTGCCAGAATTTCAATACCAGGAGGCTCATTCTGTTCTCCTTGAAAGATTGCTTGAGCGAATGTTTTGGGCACACTTGGAGGGGTGGCGATACACTCTAGTTTACCGAGAGCCCTGTCACTATTAACATATCATATGGCCTGTGCCCGAAACTCTAATGCTACCTGAGCATGTCCTCCTAGTTTTGTCATTTATGGAACAATCACACATCTTATATTTGCCAATAACTACTGTGTCGGAATAAGAATAGAGGATATTGAAAGATCCATCCTTTTAAAAGTGCCATCTTTAAAGGGAGATGAAATGCCAAAAAAATCAGATAAGAATAATTTCACACAAAGAACCATCTAACATTTTTTTAAAGTAGACAACAGAAAAATTATCATAATAATGACGATATTTTCCCCCTTTTAAATAAAGTAAAAAAAAATAAAAATAAATGGCCCTAAAACCTAATAGAAACGAGAAAAGGGAAAAAAAAAAAAAAAAAATTAAAACTCATATAAAACCCCTCTCAACGCTAAACAGGGGACAACAACAAACCAAACCAACACTAACCCCTGCTCCCCACACTTTTATAGTGCTAAGCTTCACCTAAAGTCTTACTTTTTTTTTTCGGTATCGATCTAATTAAGTTTCATTCAAATCATTCATATATAAAAATAAAGAGAGTTAGGTTGCACATTCTAGAATTCAGCCACTTTGCATTGAAAATGATGTGCTTATTCGACTACATTATTCCCATTTAGCCTCTTTGCCATGTAACACCAGAATGTGTTTGTGTGAAATAGCCCGGTTTATCAAGGTAATTATATAATCAAAACAAATTTAATGGAAGAACGAACAAATTCCAAATTGCCACGTTCATCTTAGAATATGATATTCTTGGCCTCTAGTGGACGCTAATATCGAAATTATATTAAACTTTTACACTGGACGGCGGCGGCCATGGAAAATCGGAACGGAGAAATGCAAATTAAATTGCGATGCGGACTGCGTGAATGCAAGTCCGACGAAAAGCATGGAAGTCTGCGACAAAATTCTCCACCGTTTTATCATGTCCGAGTGGTGGAGTTGCTCTGATCAACGCTTGCTGAGGGAGGAAACTTGTTATTCGATTCTGTTTTACAATCCATCGGAACTTTTTCAAATTCAAATTGTGGAGGCAAATTTAATGAGTTGGGTAAATTGTTTGTTGCAGAAAACGCGCAGTCAACAACTAGAGATAGTAATTATGCAGAAGATTTATACGAAGAAGAATACTGCAGCTGCAAGGAACCAGGAGAACCTAATCCTCAGAGTTATGTACAATATCTAAAAGACGCGTCAGACGATGAGCTCGGCCTTCCTCCCAATCAAAACGAAATTGGAGATGATATGTTTCAGCCCAACTACTTCAACATGGATGTGGATCCTAACGAAAGAAAAGTTGCAGATAAAGATGACTCGCTTTTTTGGTTCTCCCTCTTGCAAAGTTGATTTATTTTGTTTTTCTGTTAAATGAAATATTCAAACTTTCAGAAAATCTGGCTAGTCATTTTCTCTAATGGTGCGTGCTTGCAGGATAAAAATTGCAATATAAAACTAAGGGTATATGAACAAATATATATATATATATATATATATATATATATATATATATATATATATAAAATTTTTCATTTCATTCATTCATTTTCATCACATGAGCTATATAGATCCCTATCTTCAGCTTTTTGTGAACGCAGAGGAGATTTTAAATGGGGAATGGTATCCCTCATTGATCGAATAGCAAATGGTGGATTTGAAACGAATTGGACAACTTAGGGTTAGAGGTAAAAAAATGAGTAAGCTTGTCGAAGTTAGTAATTTGTCCCGATACACGGGAACATATTTTAAATTGTGGTAAAAGGAAATTTTGATAGAAAGAAAACTTTTTCATGGAGTATTCGTGTTAGTGTATATATAGATGATATATAATCTCTCTTAGGTTTCCTTCATTATTTGTGGCAAGTAATTCCTTATATATTTTAGGAGGACAAAGTAGGGGATCTTTAATTTAAATTTTATTTAGAGTTGGGAGATATGTATGATGGTTTGACTTTGTATAATAAAAAGTTATATATGTTTTTATTAATTGCAGATTAAAAGGTGGATATTGCATATATTATTCATAAAATAATGATGTAATTTTTAAAAAACTAGAAATATAGTTTAAAATAATGAGAGAGAGAGAGAGAGAGAGAGAGAGAGAGTTGTGAAATTGGTAGAACGGTCAGAGATCTAAAAAACATATCCTTTGAATTTGACTATATTTTATTGTTGGGTTAGAATTGATAGAGATCCATTTATGTCCATTGAAGAATTGGAAAAAGGGTTGAATGTGTCCTCCTATGACCAATTGTGTCATTTGTGTTTTTTCATTACTATAACACTTTAAGAAAGTGCATTGATTGATGATAATCTAGAATATGCATTCGTATCATTGATTTAATGGGAAAAATATGTTGAATTTATTCACCTATAGTCCTTGAATTAATCCACAAATGTATGCATAAAAGAGTGTGTGAAAATTAATTAACCCATACAACCACTTGAGGAATTTTAGCTACATACCCCACACACTTTGAATTTGAGTTCTATGTAGTTATAATGTATGTGAATCTAAATCAAATGAGATAGGGACTCACCTTATCTCCATATATAATCAAATGTAATTATATGCTTCATTAGAATGATCTTTTGGCAGAGTGATCATGCAACAAGACATTGGAATAATATAGGCACAATGTAGGCTCAATATTTAGGTTCCTTGAAAAGTGTAAAAATAATATAATCAATGTGTAGATAATTAAAACTATGTCAAGTGGATGTGAGAGGATCCCTTGTAATTTGAAAATGGCCTTGGGAAATTTGTATACATAGGGCTCTTTGTTTTGTTAAATAAACTCATTCTTATGTTAGATGAATTTGTTGTTCGCTTAGATAAATTCATTATTTTGTCAATCAAATTCATTGTTCCATTAGACAGATTCATAATTTTGTTAGATGAATTTTTTGTTCCATTAGATGAATTATTTATTCCTAAACCTACAGGAAAGACACAGATAAAGTGATTGTGTAGTTCTAATATAAAAGTTTAGACAAAATGGAAAGTTATAAAAGCATAACAACTAATTTTGCTAAGTACCTATAATGATTTCACCATTATGTATGACAAATTTGATGAATTTCAGAACAGTTTCTTTATTGCATAGACCTGGAATGAAAAACATAGAAACACAGAGATGATTTCATTATTTTAGAAGATGATTTTGATGAAATTCTAGATGAAAATTCTATTCTCTTGGATGATTTCATGGTTTTTTAAAACGAATTAGATATTTCACATCATGATTTCATTTTTTTGTAGTAAAGAGAAACACAAAAAAATTATAATAAATAGAATGAAAAGAAAGTAAAAAAGATCATTTTTTGAATTGAAAGGATCTAAGAGTGCTTATAAGAAGGTTTTATGGTGTGTCGGTCCCCCTAAGCATGCCATATGTGAACATATGAATGTAAAAGAGGTTAATACTCATTAGTATGTAAATCAATCATAAAATAATAGAAAATATAACTTCTTAAGCATGGTTCTAAGAGTGGTTAATGTCTAGCTAAGACAAACAAATATAAATCAACCAAAAGTTGTTACCTTCCTCATATACATCAATAGCTATATGAAACACATATATGATTATGCCTAGATGTAGAGCTCAATGTCTTTTTTGATATCATGCTATGAAATACATTAACATCTCTCAAAGCACTATCTAAAATTATTTATGGATCTATTAGAAGAAAAGGATTGAAGCTTTCAAATTATTTCTATAGAGTTTCCTTGCATAAAAAACATATGAAATTTCTATGGTGACCATTCTATTTATAGATTTACCTTATTGATTGTGGCCATTAATCAAAATAAAAATGAGTGGCCATAATTCAATTCAATTTTGGAATACCTAATCAATAAATATTCTAGAAAAATGTTACATTAATAAGGCATGGTTTGCCTTAATATTTATATTTATTTTCATTAATTATTAGTGTTTGACTACTTTCATGATGACATCACCATTCCTAATATTTTTCCATGATGTCATCATTTGGCCACATGTCATAATTTGAGTAGTAATTCAATTTAATGAATTAAGGAAAATAAAAGACTTCTAGAAAGCTATGTTATCTCATATTAGAAGAAGATTAAATTAATTAATAAATGTTAATTAACTTAATAAAAATTGAAGTGACTTTTGAAAATTTATAATCCATTTAACATCATTAATACCAAAACATCTATTGCATAATTGTATTTTGATTGGATATGAATTATGTTTAGTTGAATATTACGTACAGTATATTACCTCAATTTGAGATGCATCAATACATTTCAAAGTGTGCATGTCAATCATGTGATCAAATTTGGGTGTTTCAATGATTTGTGCATGATTTCTAGAAAATTTTTTAATTATAAATTCTGCATAAGAGTGGTGGTAAGTGAGTGTCTACAATATCCACTAAATCAATTAATTGAAGGTATATTCTAGATCATCATTAGTTAGTGCACCTACCTAATGTTTTATAGATTTGAAAAAGTGTAAAGGACACAATCTGTCATAGGAGGACATAATTGATCCTTTGCTTATTATTTTGTCAACATATTTAGATACCTATTATTTTGACCAAATAACAAAACATAGTCAAATATGCATGATATATTTTTATGTCAGTATTATACCTATATGTCATTTTCATAATTTTATAAAGGTGCCTAGGTATGTGTCTTTTTATCACTCTTTCTATTTTCATTTTTTTCACGTTCAATTATTTTATTATGCTATTTTTTTTAATATTTTAATCTCTAGGGTAGTTCTATTACTATTTAAAACTATATTTAATTAAACATTCCTTGTATGATTATTTTAGTGATTTGTGCATGTAATATTTGCCCTCTAATATGTAATTCATCAAAACATATATTGTTTTAAACTTTTGGGGCTTTACATGTATAATTCCTATGTTAGATTGAGGGACTAAGATGTCTAAATTAGTTAAATAATATGAAATAATTAACCATTGATTTATTATATATTTTGATTTTTTTTAATTTCTAAAAATAGTAACAAATATACATAAATAGAGACTTATCTACAAAGTAACTATCACATAAGATCTAGGTTCTTAAAAATAAGTTATGAAAAGGTTTAAGTGTCATCAAAAGGGTCCTGGGATCTGATTATCTATTATATAGTAGAGTCTCACCTAGATAGTAGCACCATGCTACTCTAGTGTCCTCAAAGTGGTGATAGTGTCCTCTTTGCAAGATTGTTACATGCTCCTATGTTTTTGGGTCCTATTCTTATGTGCATGAAATTTGAAACTACATATTTTACTTAGAAAACTTGATTTAGTGTGCAAACATTAATCCTCCTTTGAAGTATGGCATGGGATGAAAATGATGTCATCATTTTCCCACTTGCCATAATTGGAAGAATAATAAATTTAATGAATTAAGGAAAATTAATGAGTTCTAAAAAGCTTTGTTATCTCCTATTAGAATAATATTAATTTAGTTAATAAATTTTAATTAACTTAATTAAAATTGAAGTGTCTTTTGAAAAATTATGATCCATTCAACATAATTAATACCAAATCATCTCTTGCATAGTCATAATTTGAATCAATATGAATTAAGTTAAATTGATGATTATAGACAATATATTACCCCAATCTCAGATGTATTAATACATTTCAAAGTGTGAATGTGAAGCATGCGATCAAATTTGGGTGTTTCAACAATTTGTGCATCATTATTTGAAGCTATTTTAATTAAAAGTTATACACAAGAGTGGTGTGCATTGAGATTCTACAATACCCACTAAATCGATGAATTGAAGGCATATTCTAGATCATCATTAGTCGGTGTACCTACCTAAAGTGTTATAGACTTGAAAAAGTGCAAAAGACACAATCGGTCATAGGAGGACATAATCAACCCTTTTCTTATTATTTTTTCAACATAATTGTATATCTATTATTTTGACTTAATAACAAAACATATTCAAATTTGCATGATATTTTTTATGTCGGTATTATGTCTATTTTATAGTTGCAAAATTTTATAAAATTGCCTAGGTATGTATCTTTTTATCACTCTTTCTCTTTTCATTTCTTCATGTTCAATTAATTTTTTTATCTTATTTAATGATATTTTAAGCTCTAGGGTAATTCCATTACTATTTGAAACTATATTTCAGTAAATATTCCTTTTAATTATCATTTTAGTGAGTTGTACATGTAATATTCACCCTCTAATCTGTAATTCATCAAAATACATATTGATTTAAACTTTTTGGGTTTTACATGTGTAATTCCTAAGTTAGATTAAAGGACTAAGATGTCTAAATTAGTTAAATAATATACAATAAGTAACCACTTATTTGTTATAGATTTTGATTTTTTTTAACTTCTTAAAAATACTAATAAATATACATAAATAAAAACTTATCTAAAAATTGACTCTCATAGAATATCTAGGTTCTTAAAACTAGGTTATGGATAGGTTTGAGTGTCATCAAAAGGGTCCATTAATATGATTATTCATTGGACAATAGAACCCCACCTAAACAGTAATGTCATTCTACTTTAGTTTCTTCAATATGGTACAAATGTTCTCTTTTCAAGATTATTCCTATTTCATGGGATCACCTACATCTATGTTTAGGGGTATTATTCCTCTTCACACGAAATTTGAAACTCTATATCATGCCTAGAAAATTTGATTTAGTGTGCAAACCCTAATCTTCCCTTCAAGTATGGTATGAGATACAAATGTGTGCATTATGTTTTGGATAATATTTCTAAATTATAATGTATTTAAAATACTATAAATTTAAAATGTATTATACACTCTTTTTGTATTCTTATCAGAGTTCAGGGGCAATATCCCCTAAAATATTTTTTGGACCCCTTTAATGGTGAACCATTTTGGATTGAATTGACCTATGGTTTTGGCACACATTTTTTTTGTAAAAATTCTATGTTGATGTACTATAAATAGATGCATAATCATTATGTAATACATCATGCGAATAAGGCTTTGAGAAGGAAGAATAGAGTGTAGGAATTCAAGTGTTAATTTAGGAGGGTTTGTTGAGCACAAATCTAAATGATATTTATGCATGGTAATTGTCAGAAGACAAATATGAGATTAGATTGTACTCTTGTGGTTTGTAATACAATCTAAGCAAGCATTTTTTGGTGGATGTAGCCCACATTGGGTGAATCATGTTAAATCTATCCTTCTTATTTTGCATATTTATTTCTATTCTTTATGCATATATATATTATTGTGATTCTATAATTTTTTTTTGCATAAATATATTATTTGTTCTTAACAAATGGCATCAGAGCTTCAGGGTCTATTTATTGAAGTATTGAATTATGGAAAGGGTTATTAGTTCAAGTGAGAGCTATCGCTAATGATCACAGATCAAAGGTTGAAAATTTTAACAGACAAAAATTTGGTCTATGTAAGATGTAAATGGAGGATTACCTCTATTAGGACCTCCATTCTCTATTGGGAGGAAAAGTAAAGTAAATAGTGAGTATGATAGATGAGGCTTGGGAGCTGATTGATAGGAAAGCACTTGGGGATATTAGGTTATGCTTTGCAGCTTTCATCACATTTAATATATCATATGAGAATACCACAATAGGCCTCACAAATGCATTATATAATTTATATGAGAAACCATGTGATTTTAATAAAATAGTTTTAATGAAAAAATTATTTAATATGAAGATGTCTGAAACTAGTTCAGTTGTTGATCATCTGAATGAATTTAATATGGTTGTTAGTATGTTTAATTTTGTAAAAATTTATTTTGATAATGAATTTAGGGGTTTAAGTATTTTGTGTTCCTTATCAAAGAGTTGGAATAGCTTGGTAATGGTTGTGATCAAGTTGGTCTCTAATAATGCCAAGTTGAAGTTTGAGGATGTCATATGAGTAATCCTTGGCAAGGAAATTTGATGGAAAAGATTTGAGGAGACTTCTACTTTAGGGGATGCTTTGGTAGTGGAGATTAGAGGGAGACAAAAGTTTAGAAGAAAAGGAAAGCGTACAAATTGAAATGGTCCTAGAAGATTAAAATCAAGGGGAAGGATGGTATGCTAGCACTATAGAAAGACTAAGCATGTGAAGAAGGATTGTTAGTCTCTTTAAAACAAGAAAAAAATTAAGAAGACACTAAGGAGGTGAATGTGGCAACAGGTAATGGTCAAGATGCATTAATTCTATCCACTGACAATATTACTAAGTCTTGAATTTTAGATTTGGACACTTCTTTTGATTATATACCATATAGGCATTATTTCATTGATTATGTTCAAGGGGATTTTAGACATGTTTATCTTGGTGATGATGAGGCTTGAAACATAGTAGGAAAAAGAAGTGTTTAGATTAAGATGAAGAATGGGAACACTTTGTTACTAAAGGATGTTAGGCATGTGCCTAAGTTGAGATGGAATTTCGTATTCACAAGATGGCTAAGTAGTGAAGGTTGTATGATGAAATTTACTATAAATTGTTTCAAGGTGACCAAGGGTGTTCTTGTCGTATCAATAGGTAAGAAGGTTGTTACCCTATATTTATTAGGTAGTGTTAGATATTGTAATTTAATCGCTGTAGATGTAGATAAAAATTTATGGCACAATAAGTTTAGTCACATGAGCTAAAAGGCTATGCAAATTTTAAAGGATCAGTTGCATGGATTGAAAGGGTTTGATTTAGATTTCTATGAAGATTATGTTTTAAAAAATTATAAAAAGGTAAGGTTTCTAAATGTTAGACCTACGAGGAAGCAAAATAAATTATAACTAATTCATTCATATGTATGATGAGGGTTGGCTGAGGTATCTTCTATTGGTGTGTCATCTTATTATGTCACTTTTATTGATGAAGTAACTAGGAAATTTTGGGTGTATGGAATTAGGATAAAATATGATGTGTTTGATACATTTAAAATATGGAAATCCTTGGTTGAGAATGAAACAAGTCTCTAGTTAAAATGTCTCAAGTTAGATAATGGTGGGGAATATTATAGCAGTGAATTTTTTCATTACTATTCAAGGAATGAAATTCAAAGATAGAGGATAGTTCCAGGAACTCCAAAATATAAGGGAGTGTTAGAAAGGATGAAAATGAATATTATGGAACATGTTAGGAGTATAAGGTTGTATGCAGGACTACCTCTTTAGTTTTGGGTAGAAGCAATAAATATGATTGTATATATGATAAATAGAAGTCCATCTATGGAGGCATACACGACGAAGCTTGTTTTGGTTAGAAGGTTAATTATTAATTTCTTATAATATTTGGTTTTCAAGCCTTCATTCATATTGATTATGGTGAGGATGACTTTATTTTTCAAATTTGGAGTCTTAAGGATAGGAAAATATTTTGATCTAGGGATTTTGTCTTTAATGAATAAATCATGTATAAGAAATACTTTTAGGATCAAAAAGAGGATTCCAAAAAGGAGTACATAGTGTTTGAGGACATTGAAAACAATAAAGTATCCAAGCAAATAGTTCAAGCACCTACTCCACAAGAACTTCAATCTCCTATGGTGAGAAGTTCTTATAGGGTAAGAGGATAGTCTAAACATTTTCTCCATATATTAATTATTTATTAGGCACTAAAAATGGAGAGCTAGAATGCTTTGAAGAAGTAATGCAAGTAGATGTCAAGAAGAAGTGGGAGTAAGAAATGGATGAGAAGCATCAGTCTCTCATGAGAAATCAGATTTGGGATTTGGTAAACCCACCTAAAGGTAAGAGAGTATTATAGAACAAGTGGGTGTGTATAATTAAATAAGATGATGGAAGCAAGAAAAGGTACAAAGCTTAGTTCACAGTTTGCACAGAAAAAGGGAATTGATTTCAATGAGATTTTTTCTCTAGTGGTAAAAATGACTTTTATTAGGACTGTTCTTGGGATAGTGATAGTAAAAGACTTGTACTTAGAGCTACTAGATGTGAAGACTACATTCTTTCATGGTTATTTGGAGGAGTTATATGTGGAGTAGCCATAGGGATATGAGGTCACATGGAAAAAGAACATGGTGTGCAAATTGAAGAAGATCTTGTATGGCTTGAAACAAGATCCACAACAGTGGTACAAGAAATTTGATAGTTTTATGATGGATCAAGGATACTCTAAGTGTCATTCAGACCATTGTGTATATATCAAAAAGTTTAATGATCGTGATTGCATTATATTTTGTTTCTATGTGAATGATATGTTGGTTGTAGTTAAGAACATGTAAGAAAAAAGGTACTCAAGGAAAAACTTAGTAATTCCTTTGTTATGAAGGATTTGGAAGCAACAAAACAAATCACTAGTATGAGAATAATGTGAGATAGGAAGGAACAAAAGTTAAATTTATCCCAGGAAGAGTAAATTAAAAAGGTGTTGGAGAAGTTTAGTATCTAGGATTCTAAGGGAGCAACGTCCTAAGATAGAGAAGGAGAGAATCCAGATGTCACATGCACCTTAGTCATCATATATTGGCAAATTTATGTATGTCATGGTGTGCACTAGGCCATATATTTCCCATGAAGTAGGAGCAGTAAGTAGGTACATGAGTGATCTAGGTAGAGAACACTAGAAGGCAATGAAGTGGATCCTTCAGTATTTAAGAGGGACCATGGAAATAGTTTTAAGCTATGGTGGATTTAACACCAATTTTCATGGTTATGTATATTTAGACATGGTTGGATATTTATATAGTAGAAGGAATATGACAGGATATGTATTTATTGTAAGTGACAAATGGTGAGTTGGATTTTATGAATACAAAATCTTGTGGCTTTGTCAACCATAGAGGTTGAGTATGTTGGTACAATAGAGGCAATAAAATAAATGATTTGGTTACAGTAGATGTTGTATAGTTGGGGCATAATAAAAAGGAAGGGAATCTATATAACAATAGTCAAAGTGTTCTACATCTAGCAAAGAACTCTACTTTCCACTCTAGGATGAAGCATATACAATTGAGATAGCATTTCATCAAGATAGCTTTAGAGGAAGAGAAGCTTACGATATAGAAGATTTATGCCAATTAGAATCCTACAGACATGATGACTAAGGTGGTCACAAGGGAGAAATTGAAGCTAAGTTGAGAAGCCTACTTAGAGGAACTCAGTCTCCAAGTGGGAGATTATTGTGTTATGGAGACTATTTATATATTAAAATGTATTTCAAATACTATACATTTAAAATGTGTGAGCTAGGAATTTGACTCAAGATAGGATGGTTAGTTTGGTGTTAGTTCCAAAAATGAAATCAAAATGAAATAAACACACTAGCATAACATCTATAGGTCTATTTACTAGGGTGATTTTAGTTAACAAAACAAAATGGAAACAAAACTAAAACATGAAAAAAAAACTTCTTTCACCTTCCTTGGATGCTCCGAAATACTTGTTTTAGTGACTTGCACATTTTTTACTCATGAATCTGTTGCAATAGAGCTTGGCTATCCTCCATATCTCCTTGGAACATTGTGGCTTTGGCTTGGCTTGGTTCAAGATTTGGGCATTATAATACTAAGGTGAAATGATTTTAAATGCATCTGGGCATTATAAGTTTGACATATGAGAGCTTATAATTATGGCTTTGAGGTTTGTTATTTATAGATTTTTGGAATGGTTTTAAGATCAACCATGACCATCTATCTCAAGATTGAGATGTGTGTCCATGATAAATCTAATTATGTAATTCAATCTACAAATATGCTTATTAATATTTAGGATAGAGGGGCATTAAATAGGCATGAAAGGGATTTGATGAGGCATGGGATGTATGAATCTTGATATTTATGGCATTTATGGCCTAGGGATGTCTTCCCAAGAATTGAGGTCACTTGATGATGTAGATATTCAATATTCATTTCTAAAAAGAAAAATTCAAAAAAATTTCATGGAATTATTAATTAAGCCCTAATTTGGTTTAATAAGCTATTAGGCATGATTAAGCATTTTGTGCACAACTTACTCAAATTGATCAGAAGGCCTTTGTATTGGTCTAAAATTTGACTAGATTAGAATTGGAAGTCAACATTAGACGCATTACATTTTTTTATCCCATTTAGGATTATTTCAACACTAAATAATAAAGGCACGTGTCTCATGTAAGAGATTTGACAAAAAAGAGAAATCCAAGGCACCCAAGTGCAAAATTAGAATTTTGACTCAAAATGATCGATCAAAGTTAAACTCATTTTGATTTAATGATGCTCTGGCCAAAATTGGCACTTGAATATATCAATTTAAAATAATTTAAGTTGTTTCAATGTTTCTAAGCCAAATTGTGTATTTTGGTAAAAAGTGGTCAAAAGGCTAGTTGGAGGTTATCAGTGACCAATTTTAGGTGTCTAAAAAATATAATGTACACTTTTTACGTATTCTCATCAAGCCCCCAAATTTTTTTGGACCCCGTTAATGGGGAACCATTTTGGGTTGACTTGGTCGATGGTTTTGGTACTCAATGTTTTGTAAAAATATTAAGTTGATGTATTATGAATACACAAATATTGATTAGATAATACACCATGAGAACAAGGGTTTGAGAAGGAAGAACAATGTGTGTGAGTTCAGGTGCAAATTTAGGAGGGCTTATTTAGTGCAAATCTAAATAATATTTGTGTAATGTAATTATGAGAAGACAAATCTAAGAGTGGATGGTATTCTTGTGGATTGTAATCAAATCTAAGTAAGTGTTTTTTTTGTGGATGTAACCCATATTAGGTGAATCACATTAAATCTGGTCTTCTTGTTATGCATATTTATTTCTATTATTTCTGCATCTTTGTTCATATTTATTATTATTGTGATTTTGTAAAATTATTCCTCATCAATTTCTTATTTATTCCTAAACAGTGTGTCCATTAGTATGATAGGTTGGACATCCTCAACACCTTATTGTGAAGAGAGTTGTCTACATACCAATACTTTAAGGAAATATCAATCGTGTTGTAGTTCTCCCACCTACTACTTGGTACAAGTGCAATCAAATGATAGATTGAAAGTGGTCTTGAATGCCTTGAGTGTGATTGATATTGGTAATATTTGAAATATGGGTTTATGGATATGATATATGGTAGTATGTAGAATTAGGTAATAATAGGGATCAAATACCTTAATTTTTATCAACTTGTTTATTATTTAGATAGGCTTTTGCATCTATTTTCCATCTAGTCAATAGAGCTCAAATAGTTTTATATTTATAGATATTTATAGCTTATGTGGATAATAAAATGTACTTAGGGTGACCTTAATAGGGTTACACATTTAAATATATATCTATTTAGGAGAGTTAGGGCTAGATTCACTAACACCTTGTGACTCTAATGTATTTAATGTGACACTAGTGTCTAGATGGAAGACTATCAGGCACACTTGGTTGGGATTTAGAAAAGCTATTATAGGACTATGTTTGAGATGACATAAGATGTCTGTGCTGTACACAATGGCTATAAAAGTTTGATAAAGGATATATGATAGGTCTATGTATAAGGTAGGCATTCACATTCTCAAAAAACACTCTTAGCATTCAAATACCACCTTTAGGTGATTAAATTTGCACACTGAACCCCATTTTATGTTGGAAATGTAGCAAATTGAAATGAATAGTATAAAGGAAATAGAAGGGTACCAAGACTTAGTTAGGATGTGAAGCATGTGTAGCTAAGTCTAGGTATGTTAATTTGGGTTTGCATATGTGAAACATGATCTAAATCAATGAGTTGAAATGAAACATGTAGAAAGTAGTCCTTAGTTAAGATATTATCAAAAGTGAAAGACTACACTCAATAAACTAATTGAGTAAATTTCAGCGAAGAGATATGAAAAGTGGAAAGGAACGAATAAACCTCATTAGGTATCTGAACTAATACATGAACTTAGTAAAAACTTATGTGTGAGTTTATATAGTGAATAAATTTTTGAGTAGTTTGGAATAAGCTAATATATTTCTCAATCCTCATATGGGGGTTGAAGAACTCAATCCACTTTTGAATCCATCATTTCCCACCTTGCTCAATGGATTTTGATATGTGAATAGCTTGGATAACACTATAAGTGTATATAGCCATCTCATGTGGTTGGCTCAAGAACTCAAGTAGGATATGACTCCATCATTAACTACCTATGTGAAATAGATGCATATGAAAATGAAATTCAAATAATGATGAACCTATTTAACTTGGTATATCTAATTGTGTATGTCATTTTTATAGCCACTCAGGTACATTAGGCAGTTCTATACCATTCAGGAATGCCATCCACTATAGATGGAGTAAGGCATGAAATTGGTGACAACCTAGAATATGTTAAAAAGTGTATATAAAGTTGAGAAAGACATGGATTTTTCCATTCCATCTAATCAACTTATGTGTAATTGAGCATATGGAAACTATTTGTCATGCATATGCCCCCAATCTAATATCTAAGTATACTAGTTTTGAATTGAGTATGTAATAATCAATTCTATGTATCTAAACTAAATATGGGAGTGATCATGTCATTTATGATGCCCCCAATATAAAAAATGGTATGAATTTGAGATAAAATGAGTGTATCTGAGTAAAATATGAATATAACTATCAAACTTCTGACTCTAAATGTGTAAATTTTTATTTTACCTCGTGTACTGGTCTGGCTAATCTATACTACCCTAAATTTGAGGTTACTACACAATAACACCATGTACTGGAGATTATCTCACTATGGTTTTAGTGTGCTATTTTAGGTGTTAATGTTTATCTAGTCTAAAGTCTGGGTGATCTAAATTACTTTTTAAGTCCCTATTTTTTCATGCGTCTGACCTGTGTCTTATTTTTAAAATTGAGCCTATGTTCTAAAAATGATTTATGAATATCAATATATAAGACTTATCTATATGATAATTCCCTATGAATGCCCCCTCTTTTAAGGATAGTTATGGAAGATGTTTTAAGAACTATTCTAAATAAAAGTAGCTCTACAAAATGTGTTAGCTAGAGCATATATATGATAATTGCATGGTATTCTAATACAATGTACAACCATAACATTATAATGTAAAAGTATCTGAGCTTAAGAATGTCATGTAAGATGTATGTTGTAAACTAGAATTTCAAAAGGGTGTCAACATAGATATAATCAATGTATAGTAACAAATATGAGTAACTACCTAGGGGTATAGGGCATGATGTCAAGCATGACACCCAAGTAGGAAGGATATATGCATGAGGTCCCTCATGCCATCAAACACCGGTGTGTGTAACAAGCAAAAACAAGTTTCTAGGTGAAGATGCACACATTAAAGATACATATAAAACACAAGGCATGTAAAGGGACACAATACAAGTGACATGGGCAAATTTCACTATATCTTAGAATGGAAAACATACAAGAAAATGTTTAAATGTCCACATATGCAAACAATAAGTAATTTGGCTTAGAGTCACATAGAAGGACGTGTTCAAATGTATGCATACAGAATTAGGAAATCACAAGCAAGGGACATGGGCATACAAAAATACAAAAATACAAGTGGCATAAAGCCAAAATGCAAAGGCATATTCAAATTCCCTCAAAATGGAAGAATAATAGGAAACATAATCAACTCTAAAATATGAAAGCTAAAAATGAAAGAATGTATAACTATGTAGTATAAATTTCTTTAAATGCTAGGATGTATATTTACTAAGTCTAACTAGTGATACTCGACAAAAAATTTGAGAAATGAGTAACAATGATCAATATAAAGATATATCAATGTGTAAATTAGAATGTATATAATGTAAGGATAACACATAGTAGCAGAAATTGTTTATGAGATGCCCACGAGTTGGTGGATCTATAAAATGAATAAATCTAGATTAGTGTATATGCCCTCAAAGGGTAGATGATATTAGGTTTGGATCATTGTAATAGACCAAAATCCTATATGTAATCTTTAATCATTCGAAAGGAATAATTCAAGCATGTATGTATGATAAAAAATACTATATTAGGATAGATAACATATGTAGTTTTTAGAAAATACAAGAAGT
>JARHVA010000157.1:655000-660000 GCA_037957365.1 Torreya grandis
TTCCTCTATCATTCTTCACCATCACCATCTACATCACCCTCTCCAATGATGATATTCCTCTATCATGCTCTAAGGAATGAACTCTCCTATATCCAACTCATAACAAGTAGGTAGTTAGTCAAATACATCATGATATATATCATAAAACAATGCTATAACAATAAGTGTAACATAATTATTAGGTATAGAATTCATAATTATCCCACTCATAATAATGAAATCATGAAGTCTAAGTAGCATAAATCTATCCCATAACATCATATGATTTAAAATATAGTAAAAAAATAACAAATCAATTTAACAACCATAATAATGCATTAATAATTTAAAGTTCTTTTGAGATGTAATATATTTACCTCATAAAGTTGACCATCATCCTGATGACACTTATTCAAAAAATAATTATAAATAACAAACAAAGTATAGAAAAAAAAAAAAGAACATAGTATCTAGCATCAAATTCAACAAATAAATATGGAAATAACATGTAGAACTCATGATAGTACTTTCAAGTATCACTATCCTTAGAGTATTGGTCCCATAAGACCTTGGACTATGAAACTATATATTACACAAATAAAATATTTGATTGTCAATTAATCTAATTGATATTGTCATGACCACCCCAGGATCTAGAACCTGCATAGCATTTCAATCCAACACATGTGAAGGATCAACTATATACTTTTTAAGATAGGATACATCAAAGACATTCTGTAATAGAGCTAAGGATGGTAGAAAAGCAAGCCTAAGCACTACAATATTTACCACATATAAAACCTCCAAGGGTCCTACATATCACAGTGAATTTTTTCTGACTTTTTGTATTTAATTGATCTCTTTTATAATTCAACCCACAAAATTACTTTATCACCTACTGAAAACTACCTAACTATTCTCTTTAGATAAACATATCTCTTTTATCTTGACCAACCTCTACCTGATTGTTCAAACTTGATCCTCCATTTTTGGAAGCATCTCAAGTTCAAAGACTACCCTATCTTTGAACCTATCTTAACTGATTGTTGTTCTGCACTTTCTCCCATAAATTGCTTCAAATAGTGTCATATTGAAATCAAATTGGTATGAATTATTGTATGCAAACTCAATCAATGTAAGCTATTATTCCCATTTATATTTTGGATTTATGTAATACATTCAAAGAATATTCTCTAATACCTTATTAAATCACTCAATGTTCCCATTAGTCTATAGGTGATATATAGTACTGAAGTTTAGTTATGTACCCAAAGCTAAGTTTAGAGTTAACCAAAATGTAGAAGTCATTCTCAAATCATGATATGATATGATGTTCTCTGATAATTGATGCAATTGATACACTACATTTATGAAAATATTTTCAAGAGTTCATGCATCATTTTTCAAATTTACTAGTGTAAAATTTGTTACCTTTGTTAGTTTATCAACTACAACCAAGATCATGTCATGCATGTTTATTAATAATTGTGATCCTTCGACAAATTCTATACTTATCACCTACCATTTCCACTACAATATGTCATGTGGATATAACAATCCAACTAGATGCACATGTTTAGGTTTCAATCACTAACATTTAAAATAATGTGAAACAAAGTTCACTACATCTTTCTTGATTTTCTTCTAGAATAAAGAGGTATAAGATCTGACATAAACTTGGTTACTCCTAGTTATCCTAAATATGGAGCATTATGAAGTTATTTTTGTATGGTGCTCCTTAGATTCTCCCGATCTAGCACATACATCCTTCTATTATATTGTATAAGACCATCACTTTCTATGTTTCATCTTCTGTACATAGGATTTTGAGTGTTATCAGGCAAAGCTTTCCTAGCTTGATCATATAGTTCCTCTCCTGGTGAGAACTTGATCACATGATTTTTGAATGTAATCATAATAATAGCCATAGTTGTTATGTACCTTTTATTATTTAAGGTGTTAGCTACTATATCCTTTTTTCATTTGATGTAATTGATGTCAAAGTCATAATTAAATAAAAAGCTAACTAGTGTCTCTCATGAGAATCCAAATTTGGTTGGGTGAGCATGTATTTGAGTCCCAAGTTATTAGTCTTGATCTCAAATTATTTTTTGAAAAAAATGTCTCCAAAATATCAAAGCATGAACAATTATTGCAAGTTCTAGATCATGAGGGGAATAATTTACCTCATAAGACTTCATTTTTCTTGACTCATAAACTATGACTATATCATCCTACATAAAGGCTACTCCTAGTCCATCGCTAGATGCATCTATGATCACTAAAAATTGACCATTGGGATCAAGAAATTTTAACACTGGTGCTGAAGTGAACCTTATTTTCAATTCTAAAAAAACTACTTTACACTTATCTGACCAAATAAAACTTTGATTTTTATGTCATAAATAGGTAGTCGAATTAACAATCTTGAAAAAAATTTAAACAAATTTCTTATAATAGCCTACTAATCCTATCAAACTCCTTACCTCATAGACATTCCTTGGTGTTGATCACTCCATAATGGCTCTTATCTTAGATGGATCAATAGAAATGCCATTCAATGAGATAATATGTCTAAAATATTAAACCTTCTCTTAGAAAAATACACACTTAGATAATTTTCCATATAGTTTGTGCTTTCAAAAATGTTTCAAAACCCACTACATATATTGAATATGGTCTTATTCATCCTTAAAATATATAATAATTTCATATAAAAAGACCAAAACATAATTATCTAGATAATAGATGAACACATTATTGATGATATTCATGAATGTTACAGGTGCATTCATCAACCCAAATAGTAACATTGTAAACTCATAAATTCCATAGCAATTTCTAAATGTATTCTTTAGAGTATCCTCATATTTTATTCTTAATTGATGATATCTAGCTTTAAAATCAATCATAGAAAAGAGGATTGCTCCTCACATTTAATCAAAAAGATCATCTATTAGAGGTAGTGGATACCTATTTATGATGGTTGCTTTATTCAACATTCTATTATCAATTTAAAGTTAAAGAGTGTCATCCTTATGCTTAACAAATATAATGAGTGCACCCCATGGTAACGTACTTGATCTAATAAACCCTTTGGATAGTAATTCTTGAAGTTGTGCCTTCAATTTGACTAATTCAATGGTTGTCATTCTATATGAAGCCTTACACTAAGGTTCTAATCTTGCTTTGATATCACTAGAGAAATAAAACTCATATTTAGGAGACAATCCTAGAAATCCATCTGGAAAAGCATCATGAAAATTCCTAAGGAAAGGATAATCTTCAGTTTATGGTTCCTTAGTTTCCTCTATTTCAAAAATATATTGATGATAAATGATTGACATCCTTTTCCTTAGACCTTCCCAAGTTACATTGCAGAAATGCGCCTAAGCCTTAACTCCTTTTCTTTAGCCTAAATTAGTGTCTGATATATAGAATTATCATGACACTCAACCTTTTTTAGATAATAGTCAGTCCTCACCATATAATTATTAAGCCAATTGACTCCTAGGATCACATCATATGACCCTAGTTATGTTACGTAAAGATCCATAACTTTTGTGAATTTTGGAATGCTAATTTATACTTCAACTAAAAACTTGTCAACTTGGACTTTAGAATTATTCCCATATTTTACCGACCATGTATTTTACATTACACCAACTATTCTAGACAACTTATTTAAAATTCTAGCATCTACAAAACATTACATAAAATCTGTATCTATCAAAATGGAAATTGGATGTTCAAATAATACACCTAACAGTTATATGTGTGAAACTTAGAATTCATCTTACCGATTAACAACTACCACATGAACACATTTCTAAATAGTTTCATGTTTATGGGTAGAACCTTTGTTCCATAGCTTATCATGGTACTTTCATGCATAAAATGGTCACATCCATAGATGAAGCAACCTCTTGGTGGTGCCTTCATATCTATCTATTGATTTCTCTTAAAACCACCTTTGGAAACATTACCCATTTTCTTACTACTTAAACCACTATTAAATATGGTATTTTGACTCTTCAAATGACTCTTGGAGTCTCCACTCCTTTGTTTCTAGTTCTTCTTCTTCAAAAATGGCTTAAAACTTCAAAAGTTTTTATTAAACTTATCCCTAACCTAAGCAAGAGATTTCAAGTTTTTCACCTGTTTGAATACATTCTCTAAGACTTAGTCCATGGTAGATGGTCCAAAAAAGTCCACTTCTCCAATAATATAGTTTTTTAATTCTACAACGATCTTCTTAATCATAAATATCTCATCCTCCTAATACTGAAATACATATTTGAGAAGTATGCACCATTCTTATTACGCATTCACCAATAAGTCTCCTTACTTTATATTATAAAAATTTATAATATTTTCATCAAAATATAACTATGGAAGCCACCATGATCTAAACAGTGTCACAAATGGATCCTTAGTAGTGGTGGTCGAGTTTAGATTCATTTGTAACTTCTTATTATCCCACCACATAGTTTCTTCTCAAGCTAAATAATAAGCTCCCCAAATGGCTTTGGTGACCTTAAAGTAATTTTTAACCCTAAAATATTTATCCATTTAAGTCTACCATGCTTAAACTCTATCTCCCATAATGGTTTCATCAAACCTAAGTGGATTCACCTTTTTCATATCCCATACCAATTTTGTAGCTACATGTGCCCTTGCATCCTAAGGCACTTCCTTGAGTCTCTACTCTTGAGGAATTTCCTACTCATCAAGATTATCTTCAATTTCATCCTTATGGGATTCTTCTTTATGTACATTAATTCCCTGTGCTCAGGCTATAATTCTATCCCTACTCTCATTCATGGATGCAAGAATTTGATGTAATTTTATTGTTTATTCAGTGGTAAATTGGTTAGGATCAAATGGAGGGTTATTATCATTGACATTTGAATTAACCTCTCATGATGTTCTTGGTCACACCATTCTTCTTTATGATATCATAAAAATACAAAAATGTTAGTAGACTCATTAAGTCCTAGAGTTTGAACCGTAACTTTGAT
>JARHVA010000157.1:665000-680000 GCA_037957365.1 Torreya grandis
CCAAAGTCCACTTAAAACATTATTTGCAATGATAAGTATTACTTCCATTTCATTGTAATTGATGCATGACAATAAGATTAGTCATATTTATTTAGGATAGTATTTTAAGATAATTCAACCTATTTTAATAACTAATAAAAATAATTATCTACTTTCCTTTTATGGTAATATGACTAGCACAATGTCAATTATCTTATTATTTCAAAAAGATAGAGCAGATAATATTTTATTTCAATTATAAGATGATAATTGTTTGTATTATTACTATTTTATATAGGTTAACTATATCTTTCATTATTTTAATATTTTGGTGTATATTGATATTCTTGAATATCGATAATAGCATGCTTAATGTTCGAAAATGTTGTAAAGATGTCTTGTTAGTCTATCTATAATATCAATTAGATATCATCAAATATATAAAATAAAATCACATACAAGATTGATTCTATATCTATGTACTAACATTTATGACACACATACTCTAATGTTTAACTATAATTAAATTTTAAACATACGAACTCTAAAAATCCAAACACACAATGCTTATACATATAAAATCTAATGTGATGTGTGCATGGATTTATCAAAACATCTGTTGTCAATCACCATCTTTATATAAATCACCGTGTTTAATGATGCTCTTCCTCTATCATGCTCTAAGGGATTAACTCTCGTATATCCAACTCATAATAAGAAGGTGGTTAGTAAGATACATCATGATATATATCATAAAACAATGTTATAACAATAAATGTAACATAATCATTATTTATAGAATTCATAATTGCCCCACTCATAATAATAAATTAATGAAATCTAAGTAATACAAATATGTCCCATATCAACATATGACATAAAATTTAGTTAAAAACTAATAAATCAATTTAACAACCATAATAATCTATGGATAATTAGGTAATTCAACTTAGTGAGAAAATCGGGATGTAATAGATTTAATTATTTCACTTAGTACCACACTTGCTCTCTTATTTAACCTTTGAATGACTTTTAAATCACTAGTTGTAGATTTACTTTTTTATGGTTTATTATTGGACACAACATTGTTTTTAATAGATTAGATAGGTGTTGGTGAAAATACATGATCTATAGTGTTGTTCGTTAGAAGCCTTTGTCTTATAAATTGATATTTCAATGTTGTAATATTTTCACATAATAAATGATTATGATTTTATAAAACTAAAATTATATTGATAATATTGATAATTTCATCACATAGAGTCTCAAAAATTCAAACCCTAGCTATTTTTTATTAAACATATAAGAACATACCATATAGAGAAGAGATGTGAATAGGTTGAGTATGGGGATTAGTGACATTGTTATAGGCTGCTTCATCTCATAGGTTGGTGATAACATAGAAATGGTTATAGGAAAATTAGATATCACCCTCATAGAGATGAGAAAGAGAAGGAGATTGTTTCTTATGCATAAGATATGACATTAAAACGTGAAACATAGTTACTAGCATATGTGATAAATCCTCTATGTGTGTAAGGGTTTTCTTATTAATAGAATTCCAAATATGAGAAAGATGACATTATATGAGATATGATATATATTATAATTGATATAATTCATCATCTATACATGTGTTTATGTATTTTCTGAGTTCATTATGAATAAAATGAAACAAGCATGCCAATGAAATTATTAGACTTTGTAAAAAGAAGTGATTAATTTATTTTTTCATTATGATCATGATTATATGAAATACAAATCAAAAAATATATGGATATAAAATTAGAGTTCTATAAATATAAACCCTAGGGTTATCTAGGGTTAGTGTTTTTTGAATTTAGGGTTTCTTTACAAGAATTTAAATTATATTTAATAAAATTGAGACCCTAATATGAAATTTATTTAATGAGCTAGGTTATGCCAGAAACTCAAAAAATATAAGTATACAACCCTAATTTAATTAAAAAGAAAATAGATAATGCAAAGTAGGGTTTTAAAGAAATATTTGAATTAAGTCAGGCTCACCAAATGATTTAACCTTTTAGGGTTTTACATTCATATTTCTTAAGTTAATTTAAAGCATTAAGATGTTTAAACTAGTTAAATAATAGACAATAATTAAAAACTAATTAATTATGTATTTTTTCTTCTTTTTAATTCTTAAAAATACTAATAAATATGCATAAATAGATACCTATATAGGAAGTGACTATCACAACAAATCTGGGTCCTTAAAACTAGGTTTTAGACAAGTTTGAATGTCATCAATAGGGTCTTGGGATCTGGTAATTCACTACACTGTAGTGCCACACGTAGATAGTAGTGTCATGTTTCTCTAGTGTCCTAAAAATGATACATGTGTCTTGTTTACAAGAATTTTCCTATTTTATGGGAGCATCTACACTTGTGTTTATGGTTCCTATTCTTACACGCAAGAAATTTGAAACTTTGCATTGTATCTTAAAAATATGATTTAGTGTAAAAACCCTAATCCTCCCTAAAAGTATGGCATGAGATAAGAATTTGTGTTCATTATTAAGATAGGTTAAACATACTCAACACCCCATTATGAAGAGAGTTTCCTTCATACCAATAATCTGAAGAGGGATCAGGCCTGATGTAGTTCTCCTACCTGGTGCTTAGTGCAAGTGAAAGTGAATGCTAGAATGAGAGTGGTCTTCAATGCCTTATGTGTACTTGAGATTGATAATATTTAAAATTTGGGCTTAGGATTGTTGTAGATGATAGTATGAAAAATTAGGTTAGAGGAGGGATCAAATACCTTAATTTTTCTCAATGTTTTTCTTATCTGGATAGAATTTTGTATCTATTTTCCATCTATTCAATAAAGGTAAAATAGTCTTATACTTATAGAGATTCTTAGCTTGTGCAGATAATAAAATATAATTAGGCTAAATTTAGGAGGTGAACACATTTAAATGTATATTCATTTAGGAGAATTAGGGAAAGGGACACTAACACCAAATGGATCTAATATCCTTAATGTGGCACTAGTGTAAAGTTGGCAGACTACTAGGCACACTTTGTTGGGATATGGGAAATTTATCATGGGTCTATGTCTGAGCTGATATAATATGGTTTTGGTCTTCACAATGGATGGAAAAATATGATAAAGGGTATAGGATAGGTCCATGGCTAATCTAGGTATAGGCCTTCTCAAATAAAACTCTTATCATCCACACACTACTTTTAGGTGATTACAAGTATCAACTTCCTATTACATAAAAGAAAACTTACATAAATGTAACCCATAATAAAATAAAACTTAAATTATATATCCCATATTCTATCTATCTATATTATATCAAAAATACCATAGAGAAATTATACATCATTGATATATAAAATAAGAGTTGGATAGTGGTTAATCATTGACATTGAATTGAGAAATGTTGTGATTGTAAATTTGTAGTGTAAGATTTATTAAATAATTTTAACTTAAAAATAAAAAATTAATATTAGGTAACTTGTTAACATTTAAATTTGTTTATCAATCATTCTTTAGGAGAGGTCCTATCAAAACAACATATAGCTAAATAAGAATTTTAAAAAAATTCCTTTTTGCAAATATTTCTGGACTAGATAAATTAGTTTGATATGAATGATGTTATAGACCATTATCAATTAAATATGAACTTTTTAGTCTAATATAATGTTAAATTTTTTAATAATATAAAAATACTTTTTAATATTTAAAAAAAATGATTATAGGTGTGGATACCATGGTAGTCGATCATGTAACTACCTTTTGTTTGTATAAATTAAATACTATTTATATAAGTAATCCTAAAATGACTTAAAACACATGATTAAATATCACATAAAACCACCAATATTATTAAAATTTATCATGAAAAATATTCAGTTGAGGGAACCATTAAAACCCTCATGTTCTCTTGTCTCGCCAAGGTAATGGGTACCTTTAATTTACTAGTTAAAGGTTGCGCGAGCCTTCAAACCATCTTTTTTGTTCTTAGTTTTTGGTGGGATCCTTTTTTACCATCATTTTTGTACCTAGATGTGTGTCTAGCTGTCAAAACACTAAACTCCCTAGTTTATAGCTTTGGTTTCAAAAGCGTTTTACCCAATCAAATAAAAAATCATGAGAAATCCAAAAAAAAAAAATATATGACTTTTTTTAAATAATAAAAATGTGAAAGTGTAAGTATAATATTATTTAAATAAATAATGAAAATGTTTTTTTCTTAAAAAGCTAAGTGAGCTAATTTTTAGTGGATGTGAAAAATATGAAACTAAGAAACTTACTATTACTAATAAACATGAGAAAAAAAGGAATTTATATAAGCTTTAACAAAAGAAAAACAAAAACCATGTTATAGTCTTGGTGGCTCATATATTTATGTGGAGAGCCTTTGTAATAGGCATTGTTGCATGGGAACATGAAGACCAGGGTTAAGACTATTATTAGTATCTATTGGAGGTATTATTGTTTTCATCTCCAATTATTAAATTTGGTTGACTGTAGTCAACAACCAACTATAATGCATAATAAGTAGGGGTGTGAAATTATTTTTGAAAGTTTGCTACAAAATAAAAATAGTTTAATGTCTTTCTAGTTAAAACTAAATATTAAATGAATGTATGATGGGAAACCAATGAGATTAATTCATTTCCATTATTTTCCCCTTTGAAATATCATGAAAAACATAAATATTGGTGCTTATTAGTGTCCATGGTTTCTAGAAAAATATAGTTTCAAATGATAATGGCCTTGCAGAAATTGGTTAACGCCTAATTTTCATACTATAAACATGTATTTAAATGATATTACAACACTTGTTGATACCTACACTTTCCACTACAATTATCAAGGCCAAGGATGTGAAGACTAGGAATATTCTTAGAAGGACATTCACATTTTAAGTTGGATCGATTAGTAATTACATCTGTTATTTGAAATTTGGAAGCTAAATTATTGATCCGCTATCCTCCTTATAGGTTTGAATAATTTTGAGGATCATTTTTGTTTATTTTTTAAATAAAAATCCAAATTGGATAGACCATATTGGTAGCATCTTACATGGTTTCCAATAGTATTATGCTAAAAAAAATCATTTTTTCTACAAAGTAAGAATAAATCAGCTATAAATGAAAATTTGTTTTTATTTAATTTATTTTACTTGAATTTATGCCATATTATAATTTTGATTCATAAAATATTAATTATTAAATGAAGCTTTTTACCACTAAGAAACTATATGTCACTCTTCATATAAGTAGCTCAAATATGTTTCTTTTGTAGAATTTTTTTTATGAACATTTATTAATTTTTTTTCCCCTGATATATAAAAACATCAGCATCTAGCAATGTAAGTTTCATTCATGGAGTTATTAAACTTCGTATATTACACAACATTCAAACTTTAGACAAAAACTACAATGTTGGGTGTGCTTGTGATTGCAAACAAGTTTGAGGTTCCATCTTGTATAAATTTTTGAACTGATGTTTTGATTTCGTACATTAAGGTAGAATATACATAACTTATATGCCCCCATACCAATTTCCATATGATAAATGAAGTGCAGACATTAATATATGTAAGAAAATGATTTCTTAGGAAACGTTTTAGTGAGATTGAAGAGCAAGTTTTTCTTTTAACTTTATTTTCAGTACTGTGTCTGTCATCTAATATGACCATCACATAGGTTTCTTGATTTTCCTTCATTATATATAGTAATATATCATCATTGTTAAATTCTATACCATTTTTAATAGTAAATAATATTATGGTCAATTAATAATCATGTTCTAATAAAATATGCAGGTAGCCGTATTGTAAGAGGCTTTGTCAAGTAATGATCTAGAAGTTATAATTTGGGATTTACATCAAAAGATGTCATATAAAATTTTAATGTCAAATGGAAAAATTATTATTTTGAATATCTAATTAATTTCATGAAAATGCGAAGAAGCTTCCTTTCTATATTTCTCTCACATATACTTGATTTACATGAGGTTTGGTGGTTGTCAATAGTAGCAACAGTCATGTCATTCTCATATTTATCTATGGGATTTCATCTAGGAATTGAAAACATGATATAAATTTCATTCAATTTAATAGTTTTCAATTGTATATGACTTGTAGGCTTATGTTATTATTATCCAAAAAAAACTTCCCCTCCTCAAATTCAACTGTATATGGTATGTACTCAAGATGCAACTCAACACTTGCAAAATTTTGGTTTACCTAAAGTAAGATTTAAGTTTCAATAAATAGAATTTGAAGCACAAGTTTCCTCCCTCAACAACTTTTTATTAGATAAACTCCACCACTCCCATTCATACATAATAAAAACTAGGGGAAATTGCTTACCATACTTTCATTGAACTTGTATTCACACAGTCCATAATGGAATTTAAATTGCTTTTTACCATCCCATTTTTCCATAGCACCACCTTTCAATGTAAAAGTTAATTTAATTTAGTTATTAATGTTAAATATAGGCCAATAATGATGTATTTTCAAATATGATAATAAAAATTATTAAGATAGAGGCGTCTACGTTGGAGTAAATCCCTAGGATTTTTCTCAAAAGAGATAAAATTATAGAATATTTATTTGAATTGGTAGAGAGAGTGGTGTTACTACTAGGGACCCACATTTTATTCATCTACAAATATGTGAGATGCCAATCATGTCACTATGTTTTTTCATTGGTTATATAACATGAGAAAAAAAATATTTTATTCATTGATACATTGATAAAAATGTATAATTGGTACGTTGATTGCATATTTGGAAAGTATTTGTGGTATTAATATTACTACATGAATGTATCAGAGGAGGTCAACCCTATAAAGTCATTGTGTGTAAATAATTTACTCTTTGTGAAAGGATCCACAGTTATGAAAAGGGTTTTAATTGATTTTAGAAGCTACAAAAATCCTATCTCCTTATTAACCCTCTCCCAGATATGCACCCTTCATTGTATCTTATGTAAATGAAGTGTTCAAAAAATTAGTGGTAGGGAAAAACATAGATGATATGCAAACTGCACCAGTGAAAATTGGTTAACCTCAATGGTAAAGTGAACCTATAAAATGTTGTCATGTCTTGAAGTTTGCTTACTGCATAAACTCTTTAAGCGTTTAATTGACATATTAGGCACTTTATTGTAGATCTATTCCTTAGCATATTCCACATAAAATTTCAATCCAATATTATCACACACCCCACAACATATAACCCTACTAGAGATTTACCATGGAAAAATTTAATGCAAATAAGATTGGAATGGCATAAAGTCTTATGGTAATCTAGTTCTATAAACATAAATAAATAATGAATATAGTAAATAATTAATAGAAATGTAAGGTTATATTCATAACATATTAAAAAATATATTTTTTTAGAAAATTGTAACTTCACATCGAGTAGTTATTGGTTGTAGAATTTATGAAAATTGAGATGTAAACCAATGTTTCAAAAAAACCAGAGTTAAAAATTTCCTCCTTAAACATCCTCTGCTCCTTGGGCTCATAGTAATGATGATGTGGAAGGATGGCCTTTCCTTGATTCCACCCAAGTAATTCTTAGTTCTATACTCTGCTAATATAAATGTAGTTGTTATTTAAGAGATATACCTAAAATTGCAATGTTAACAAATTATTAAAAGTGGAATATTTTGAAGATGAAATTATATATCAAGGGTCTCCACACAACATGATTTAAAACATTATCCTCAAATAATATTGTATGAAATACGTCCTCCTAAATCTTAGATGCAAGAAGGTATTAGAAATTTGTTACTAGGTCCCAAAATTAGTGGATAATTTTCTAGAAAATTTCTTAGAGATGCTTCTTCCCAATAGGCCACTCCAACAACAACTCATTTATTAGAAATGATATACATAAATATATTAAATATCAATTCATGAATATTTTATCTTCCTCCATGTTGACAAACTACCTCTGCCATCTGACCACGTGTATGTTACGTGTGGTAATAAAAATTATTATGTAATAGAATTTGCTATATTAATTTTGTATTTATTATATATAATAGCTTATAATTTATTTTATTTTATAATAATATAATACAATCTATTATTATGTGTAATATTATAATTTTATTGATAGGCTTATTAATATAAATTATGAAAAAAAAATATGACTAAGAGTCTTGATCAATGGTTAGTTTGATGGTTGTGCAAATCATCATAGTTGTCTAAATAAGGGGAAAAAATAAAACAATTGATTAATGACCATTATCACATTACTATGAACATTATAATATTGTAATATATAATAAATTATAAAATATTATATTAAATAAAACATGAGTTTTTAAGGTGGTATATGCCTACATTATTTGATTTCGATTTACACAAGAACATGTATAAGGGTTTCAATCTTGGTACATATAAAAAAATGTCGGTTTGGCATTGCTTGATAGTGTGGTAATGGCCATAAGAGTATAATGTTATATATACTCTAATCATCTTACATATCTATTAATCTATCGATTTCATTCTTTTATTTTACTTAATGTTTTCAAATAACATGGTGTGAATCTTATCATTTGTCATGTTAGAAGTTTACATTGTCCAATATTAGGTTTTACCATTCACAAGAATCAAAGGAGAAGAGTATCCTGAATGCTCTGGTCAGCCTAAATGTCAGGGATTCATTTGCTCACCTTTGAAGAAAAATAAATAATTGATTTTTCACATTTATTTAGGAAATGAATTGTTGGTTAAAAATATATTTACTAATATAAATAATAGATTACAATATATTAATTAACAATATAATATGTAATATATTTGTAATATAATATTTACAAATTCTAAATGTACTTCACTATTAAATTTTATTATATATTGTTAAATAGAACCCCTCCTTAAAAAATGAAAATAATGTTTTAATGATATGGAGAGAAGACATTGAGGTTCGTAAGTTTATATTAACATGATATTTCATGTGAAATCATATACCAGAGTGTACATATTCAACATCAATTACAAAGTAGTTTATAGCTCACACAATGGTTCCATATTCTACTGATTATTTTGTATTTGATTATGGAAAGACTCTACATCTGATATACACTACATCAAATGTGTTTACATATTGAATTAATCTATTTATGTATCTCGATGGCTTAATAAAAATGATCTTGGTTTGACCATCAGTCCCAGGTGGGAGGGAATGTAGTGGGCTAAATTTGGATTTAAAGGGGAATATACCTCACAAAATAAAATAAAACACTTAGCAAGATCAATATCATGTGGAAATTTTTGTGATGTGATAACTTATGTATTAGTACCTACATGATTGATTTCTAAATTGATTAATATTATTTGATTTTTTGCAATGTGGTTGATTCCTTGTATAATAATAATAGAGTGATGTTTACATAGCAAAGGATAAAGGTAGCCTATCACAATATATGTAAAAGGGTAATATATTTCACAAAAGAAAAGAAAACACTCACAATATATACATGGGATGCAAATAATCCTACACATATACTGGTTGCTCTTATTACACGAAGTAATCATTGGTAGATGATTATCAAAGTGGCATGAGCTCTAACCATACATATAACACAAGTAATAACACTCAATAAAGCAACAATTGACATTTAAAAATTTGATATCCAAGGCTTAACATTTACTATCGTATCAAGAGTATGTTTAATTACATGAATGCAAAACTTATTAAAAATAGTATGTCATATTTTATTTATTTTTAGAGTTTTGAATTTTACATGTGAACTCTAATTTTGATTTGATGCTTATTTATGCATGGTTTGTAAATATTAAAATCATTCAATATGAATCAATATAGGTTATTGTTTCATAATATGTATCTATTTATATTTTATTGTCTTAATAGTATTTAGGTTGATTATTTGGTATTAGAGAAAGTTTGAATCTTGAAACCTGTAAGAGATGGTGAGAGGAAAAATAAGAATAAATTTAGATGAATTAGACTATGTAATAGATGCAAAGATAAGTATAAAAATTAACCAACATATTTACAAATCCAAGACAAAGGAGGGAATAAAATGATCTCAAGGATGACACATATCATGAAGAGGAAATTACATAGAGGAGCAATAGGAACAACTTCCATTAATGAAAAAGAGGATGGTTAGAAATTTATAAAGAAGGAATAAAGGAATCAAGGTCGACATTCTAAATTATGAAGGAAGATTAAAATAGGATGATTTAATAGACTAGATGTTATGATGGAAGTTCTTGCACGATAAAAATTTTTTATCGATATTGATCTAAGGATTGGATACTATTAGGCTCATATTTGTTAAAGAGATGAATGTAAAAAAACATTAAAGACTATATATAGTTTATATGACTAAATGGCAATGCCATTTGGATTATCTAATCCACCCATCACATAGATGAGGGTGATGAACACAGTTCTATGAGAATACAATGATAAGTTTTATGTGGTTTATTTTGACAAATTTTTAATATTCAATAAGACTAAATAAGATAGCTTACAATATTTGAGAATGGTATTATAATTATTAATAAAATAGAAGCTCTATGCAAATTTAAAGAAGTGCAGGGTTATGCAGAATACTTTGGTATTTTTGGGATATGTAGTTTTAGTAGATGGCGTAAGAATGGATGAAGAAAAATTAAAGGCAATGATTGAGTGGACTATCCCAAATATCATCATAAAGGTAAGAAGTTTCAATGGTTTAACAACTTTTTATATAAAGTTCATTAATAATTTTACTATTCTTGTTGCACCATTAACACAATTGTATGGGAGGAAAATAATTTACATGAAAAAGGGCATCAAAGAAAAGATTTGACTTGTTGCAAAATAAAATTACATAAAAGCTTATTTTAGCATTACCATTTTTTAGTAAAGTGTTTGAGGTTGATTGTGATGTTTCATTTCTAGAAATTTGTGTTGTGTTGAGTCAAGAAGAGAAACCAATAACATATTTCAGTAAAAAGTTGAATGTGATAAGAATAAATTATTCTATGTATGATGCTTAATTTTATTCCATTATAAAACCACTAAGACATTAGAGACATTACTTGGTGTCTACAGTTTTTATCATATTTATTGATCATGAGGATTTGAGGAATTTAAACACTTAAAAGAAGTTAAATAGTAGGCATGTAAAGTGAGTGTCTTTCTTGTGGGGTTATACTTGTATGTATTTTTTATTCAGGTTAAAAATTGGGTTTGTAAAGGGTCCCATCCCTTATACAAAGGAGAGATATAAAAAAATAATAACAAAGTAGATCTCTTCTTCTAACAAAGATAAACATGATGCAAAAATAAAAGGTGAAATCCAACAGAGGAACCAAAAAAATCACCAAAAACCCCAACCCTCCCTAAAAATGTTAATTTTGTGCTCTGAGGGACATATTAAGTATTTATAATTTCATCTTGCCTTTTGGCCACAACCATCCATTCCCGCTTTCCCCAGAATCTTGGAAGATAAGAATGGTGACTTCAATAGTTTCAACAAGTTTAAAAAATCCTTCATCATGTAGAGTGGCTAAATGATTAATCTTGTGAGGTATTCTATCCATTAAACCCTCACTTGAACCATATATTGCTCTTGAAAGAAAATCAATCTTTGGAAGGGATCCACATTCCTCACTCTATTCAAGAATTGAAACTAATTCAGGTATTTCTAGCACTTCACTAACATTATCTAAATTACATTCTTTTGAGTCATCATAAGTTTCTCTATCTGAATATATTTTAGGATTTGTATCCTTCTACCTTAAAACCACTTTTTCTATGTAGTGACACCACATGCATCTACCAAATTCCCTATTACAAAACATTTGTGACAATGAAATGGAAATTATTCATAGTCTAGAGTTTGTTTCTATGTCTGACCCTAGATGATCAAATTAATAGAAGATGGTATACTTATTAAAACATTTAAGGAAACTAGGATTATAGCAAAGGTTATGTGTTACATATTGGTTGTTGATGGGTCTATATCAATAAATTTTACCAAAGAATTTCCTATAGATCTAAATCAAAACTCAGTCCAAAACAAGAAAGGAAGATGAGTCATCTTTACCTAGATCAATTTGGTTGTGAAAATTTAAGTTAGTGGGTCAAAATAAGGATAACTAGGATTAGACTGTAGAATATAATGATTCTAATTCCAAACCTCATATTCAAATATATTTTCCTTATCCTTCACACAAGTAAAAATAACAAAAAAAACCATTGTCACAGGGGAAGAGTTGTAAAGTACCTTTCATCAATGGATTCCAATTCTGCTCTATCCATTCCTAAAGCATTGTAATAGAGGGCCAAAAAATTGAGAATCTATAAGTGACACCTATGCAGAACATTGCTTATTCATGAATGAGGATCATATTTAGGGCCTCGACATAAAAATATATTGATGGGTTACATACACTAGGCATAATAGGTTTCTTAGGATGTTTTTTTAACATATCGATGAAGGATTATTTCGCTTTAAATATAGCTTGAATCTCTGTAATAGATTTTACAAGTTGTACTGAGACAAATATCACTTCACTCTTCTTATCAACATGATGGGTATTCACCACCCTTATGAATTCCTCACCTTTTTTTCTAGGAGTATGCCCTCCCTCATCCAGAGATTTAGTTGTTGCCTCTAGGGCCAATGTATTAGCAATTGGATAGCCTATTATCATCGATGCCATCCCTATCTCATATGCCACTAATGTAAACCCTGTCATCACCACCATAGGAGAGAGATAAAGTGATTAATGTTAGGCTTTTGGGCTTCAATCATGATATTAGGTTATAATTTCATTATGAAGCACAAACCAAGAAAATATAATCAGATCGCTGATGTTTGGAATAGGTGAGTGGGTTGACAACTTATATTGTGAGTGAAGTAGTTAAATTTTAATTTATTAGAGAATTATATGATACTGATGTAGATTTTGGAAAGATTGTAAAAAAATGTAGGAATCCATTGACAAGTGATACAATTAATGTTAATGATGAGTGTATTATTTAGGATGGTTATCTCTTTAAAGGGAAATAGTTTTCTATTTCAATTGGGTCTCTGAGAAACAATATTATAAGAGAATTATACAATGGTGGTTTGGTCATACATTTTGGTAAGATAAAGACAGTAACTTTGGTGGAGGAGAAGTATTTTTGGTCAAATATGAAGAGATATGTGACAGGATATCTTTCAAGATGCAATATATGTTAGGTGGTGAAATAACATTCATAAAATATAGGGTTGTAAATGTGCCATGATCAGTTCTAAGGGGACCATGGGAAGATTTGAGTATGTATTTTTATGTTGGGATTCACAAACACATAGAGAGGTAATTATTCAATTTTTGTTTTTGTAGATAGGTTTTTTCATATGGTTCATTTTAATGCATGTAATAAAATAAATGACACCACTAGTGTTACATAACTATTTTGTAAAGATATTGTGAGATTGCATGGTATTCCAAAAAAAATTACATTAGATAGGGACACAAAATTTCTATGTAATTTTGGAAGACTTTATGGAGGAAGATGGGTACTAAGCTACAGTTCAGTAGTACATACCATCCCCAAATAGATGGATATATAAAATTTATAATTATGAGCTTGGAAATCTTATTAAGATGCATAGTTGGAGAGAAGCCCATGTGACTTGGATTTACCACAAGTTTAGTTTGTATATAATAATTCAGTGAATAAATCAATAGAAAAATCAGCATTTAAGACTATTTATGGGAGAAATCCTTTGAGTGTTTTAGATTTGTTACAATTACCAATTACAAAATGAGTTAGTGGTGGTGTAGAAACATTTGTAGAGCACATATAATAGTTACAAGAAGTAAGAATAAAGTTGCTAGAAATTAATGAGAAGCATAAATCAATAGAAGATATTAGAATAAGGTGTAAAATATTTGAAGGAGGATATTTTATATTTATTTACTTTATAACATAGATATTTCTAAAAGACACATATAACAAGTTAAAGTATAAGAAAATTAGAACATACAAAATCATAAAAAAAATAAAGGACAATGCTTATGAGGTGAGTTTACCACAAAATTTTAATATCTATCTAGTATTTAATGTTTAATATTTATATGATTTCCATGTATAATATGGTGAAGGTGAATAAGATGAAGAATTATATTGGAAGTAACAGGTGCCAAAGAAGAAGAAATAAAAGATAGTGTAGGTTCTAGATAAGAAGACAGTAAACACAGGAAAATATATTATGATAGGTATTTTGTATAGTCATAAGGATATTAGAAAGAATAAAACACATGGAATACATAATTGGAGAAGAAGAATAATGATAATAATAAATGATATAAATATAATCAGATCAACTTGTAGGAGCTGAGTTATTTTCAACCAATGGAGAATGATGTAGAAAAAAAGGACAAACTTATGGAGGCCATAAATTTTGATCCATATCTAAATTTGAGCCCATATTCAAGCCAAAAAAATTGTATCAAAAACTTCAATGTATAAGTAGGAGGTTATTTTCCACAATGAGTCAAATTATGATATTGCTATCAAGATTCAACTGTGTAGTTTTTCAAGTCAAACTCATTGACCCATATTTAATTAGTTATGGTTCACATGAACCCATCTCTCATGATAATAAATGGTTCACTTAGCACTCATTGCATCTAGGTGATTCTCACAAGGGTGAATCATTGGGCCTTATTGGGAGGTCACCCATCCCAATACTACTCAAAATCAAGTGCGTTTAACCATGGATTTTCCTCCAAGGTTAAGCCCACATAGATTGAAAATGGAGTAGCAAGCTTAGTGGGCTTAACCTTAGAGGAAACTCCATGGTTAAGAATGATTTAGTTAGAGTATTATTGAGATGGGATTTTGTGAACAACAACTCATGAAACATGGGTCAATCAGTTTGAATTGAAAAACTAGACTATTGATCTCTAATAGAAATATCATAACTTCAATGTAGTCATAACCTAGCTTGTTTAGTTATGGATAGTTTTGATATTTTTTGCAAGCCATACAT